>JAQFVV010014439.1:0-36662 GCA_028023455.1 Epiperipatus broadwayi
ATATATATACCTAATTTATGTGTGTGTGTGCATGTGTGTATAAAAATTTATATATATTGATAATTTAATGAGATATATGTAAATAATATTTATTTTATAAAGCACAAACCTCTCAAGCACTTTGATAGTCATAAGTGCTTGAGAGGTTTGCAGTCTCTCAGTTTAATTTTAATGAGATATAATGAAGCAAACTACTATTGCAAACTAAAATCAAATCATCTATTAATAGAATTTGTCTGACCCATTTTTGACTTGTAAATGACCTTGTTGAGGAACTTTGAACTTTTAAATGGTGTTGTTGAAGAACTTTTACGTGATCTTGTTGAAAAATCTCTTTAATTTTTAAATGATCTTAATGAAGGACTCTCTACAGTGTGTGATTGTGTAGCTGTGGTTTAGTTTTAAATTACTCTCTTGCAACTATGTTTAACATTATTTTGTCAATTTTGCATTCAATTGATATTAAAAAGTAAAATTAAAATAATATTGATTTCTTAATTTAAAAAAAACTCTCAAGATGTTAGTATCATATGGAGAATTTTTTTTACAAATAAACCACCAGTCAGTTTTCAATATTGCTGATTGATATCATCTATTACTCTCCACATTCATTCTTTTGTTAGATTTCAAATATAAAAACATATTTTCCATAGTTACTTTACGTATTCATAATAATTTTTAAGTTTCATAAACTAAATAACACAACTCTAATTCTTTTAATTTAATATTTTTACTAGCAATATAATCATGGTTATAAATCTTACTACGTATTTCAGTTTAATATATTTTTTTATATTTGAAAAGTTGAAACAATATTTTTTGAGAATAGTTTTCATTTATTCACATATTTTTATAAAGAATAAAGATAAATTTAATTAAATAAAGTTAAAAATATAATCCAAACAGCTACTATGGATTCTTAAAAAAGTATGAACCAAAGGTTAAATTTAAAGTGAAACCAAATAATATTTTACATATAAAAAAATTAAAAGCTGGAAATACTATAATTTCTTTAAAAAAGAAAGCATTTATTATTGCACAAGAGTATAATTTTATGAAAGAAGATAAGATATTCTACAGAAGTAAACTATTAATTGTTTTCATAGGGAAGGAATAACTGAAGATAGAATGCAAAGAAGAGCTACAATGTGAAAAGATATCAAAATCTTTCATGTAGTCCAGGGCTCCCCCAAAAAAAATTTAAAAATATAATGTAAGTTATCAAACAGAGATTACAGAACTAGTTCAGATATACATAAATGCACATTAGTAATTTGACATTGATTTGTATATTCATCAAAACATCATTAAATTATACCTTTTTGTCTTCTTCTATCTTAATTTTATTTTATTTACTCTCTTGGAGTTAAAATGTTCATATACTATTTGGCACTATAATATATATATATATATTCAAGATTTTTGTTTTTTATTACTGCATATTTTATCTCACCTACTCATATCACAATCATCCTCTGGTGCAGAAAGTCATTCCATCCAACTAATAATATTTCTGTAGTGTAGTTTCCATTACACCACTCTATACAAAGCAGGAATATTTTCTATCTCTTTTAATACCCTTGTGGAGGGATGTAATCATAAACGTAGGACCAAAGACATGGGAAAAAGATCTATGATCTCCAGGATGTACATTTTAGCAGAACAAGCACAATCTCTTATACACATCTTTATCATTGTTCAGTATATATACAGATATATACTTACAGTTTATTCGATAAGTGTCAACATGCACCCTCACAACTTTTTAACATAAATCACTTACTAAAAGTATATATTAATACCTTATTAGTTACTCATTAGACTAGAGATTATCCACAATGAATAATATTTGTAATGCAATTTTTTCATCACCTCACTCTACACAAAATAGGAATAAATATCCACCTTAACATCTTGTGGGAGGATGTAATCCTATACATATGGAACAAAACATGAAAGATTTATGATTCCCCAAGATGCACATTTCTTTCAAATGTCTTTGATCATATTTTATGATTTATATCTTCCATAAGGTATTAAAAGTGGATAGAAAATGTTATCTACCTTACATGAGAGTGGTATAATGAAAATTACACTAAATAAATATTATTCATTAGTTGGATAATATCTAGTCTAATAACACTGACTAATAAAAATTATTAATATACTTTCAATAAGTGATTTGTGTTAAAGTTATGAGGGCCACACATTTGACACATCAATTAAACTATAGTAATTTTATATATATAAAATAAATAAAATATCCATTAATTAAAAACAATATTGTAATTATAATTGAAATAATATTTTTAACGGTTTATAAATAATTACAAACAATCTTAAAATCCGCAGAAGTACTTTCGGTTACTTTCTAACCTGCCTCAACTGCCATTAAATTCAAAAACCAAAAGTGGAAGCAAACGTCATCAATTCAAATTCCACGAATCTCGTATTTTAATGTTAGAAGCTTGTCGATTTATTAAATGCATTTATTCCTGTTTATAAAAATTGCCTCTTTAATTTTTCTTTTACTATGGTTTCTCTCTTCATGAAGAATTTTCACATTTTCAAAATTAAATTTAAATTTATATTTACATGTTTTTTCATGATCAAAGAAAACTGAAGAAGATATTAAATCACCATTATTTTTATTTTTTACACGCTTATATAATAATTCATGTTCCTTCAATCTTTTCTCAATACTGCACCTAGATTCACCTATATATGATAGCATACAATCACAAAAAATTTGATATATGACATTACTTTTTTGCTTGAAAGGTATGACATCCTTAGAATTATTGACTAATTTATTAATATTGTTTGGAACGTAGAATGAAACATTAAACACATTCTTATATAAATCCTTAAAAAATTTTTACTTGTGGATTTGAAATAAATGGAATAGATATCCATTTTTTATTATTAATCTTCATTTCTTTTAAATTATCATAATTTTTTTTAAATTGACATAAAGCATTGTTTATTTGTTCCATTTTATAACCGACATCAATCAATTCCTTGGCAAATATCTCAATATTTTTTAGTTTATCACTTTGGTAACGACATAATTTTTCATTACGAAACAAAAAAGATTTAAAACTTGCCATCTTATGCATCATTGGTACTTTTGATTTACAATTTATATATCCTCTTTTTTGCAGTGGCTTAATTATTAGTTTATAATTTAATATACTGTTATCTCTTGTGATCATTAAATCTAAATAGTTAATCTTATTGTCCTGTTCTTTTTCAATAGTCCATTTCAAGCCATTCAACTTATTTAATTCTTCTATAAGCAAATTTATACTATTAGTATTTCCACAAACAAAAACATCATCCACATATCTTTTGTAAATTTTAATATCTCCAAAAGTACACATATTTAAAATACTACTCTCATATGTAGATAAAACGAAATTGCAAACTTGTGCAACTACAGGCAATCCCATAGTCAACCTTTGGTCATTTTATAATATTGACCTTCAAAAGATGCAACAATGTTATCATTAAAAAAATTTAATGATTCCTGGTAATGATAATTTTATTGATGATATTATTAAGAAAATTAATTGCAATAAATTTGATACAATATCTTATGATAAATCATGGCAATTAGCTATTTCGAATTTAAACAGAAATTGAAGATTGATGATATGATTTGTTTGAAAGAAGACAAAGGTTTGCATATGTGCTTGTTGCCAAAGTGTCAATATATTAATAATAATTATAAATGCAAATGGACAAACTTGGTTTCTTTTTGATTGAAGATTATAATATGGATAGTCAAAGAATAAAGTTTATTAACAATATTTTTAAAACTCTAAAAATAAAGTTTTAAATAATAATGTATACTATATGATATATCCCTCTTGTGCTATATGTCCTCGTATTTTTGCAAATTTAAAATTACATAAAGAAGGTAATCCTTTGCGAGTTATGATAGATTTCGGTGGTTCCTTCATATATCAGACTTCTAAATATATTGGTAAACTTTTTACTAAGATTTTTTAGGATTTGGGGATAATACTATTGCTTCATCATTTGACTTTGTAAATAGTATTAAAAATTTAATTATTGATGAAAATGATGTTATTGCTTCATTGGATGTTACAGAAATGTATGGATCTATTGATAGAATGAATTCCATAAAAATAATTGAACATGCATTAAAAAGTAAAAATATTTGTAAATATACAATAAAATTTATCATTGATTCTTTAAAATTTTTTAATGATAACATTGTTGCATCTTTTGAAGGTCAATATTATAAAATGACCAAAGGTTGGCCTATGGGATTGCCTGTAGTTGCACAAGTTTGCAATTTCGTTTTATCTACACATGAGAGTAGTATTTTAAATATGTGTATTTTTGGAGAGATTAAAATTTACAAAAGATATGTGGATGATGTTTTTGTTTGTGGAAATACTAATAGTATAAATTTGCTTATAGAAGAATTAAATAAGTTGAATGGCTTAAAATGGACTATTGAAAAAGAACAGGACAATAAGATTAACTATTTAGATTTAATGATCACAAGAGATAACAGTATATTAAATTATAAAATAATAATTAAGCCACTGCAAAAAAGAGGATATATAAATTGTAAATCAAAAGTACCAATGATGCATAAGATGGCAAGTTTTAAATCTTTTTTGTTTTGTAATGAAAAATTATGTCGTTACCAAAGTGATAAACTAAAAAATATTGAGATATTTGCCAAGGAATTGATTGATGTCGGTTATAAAATGGAACAAATAAACAATGCTTTATGTCAATTTTAAAAAAATTATGATAATTTAAAAGAAATGAAGATTAATAATAAAAAATGGATATCTATTCCATTTATTTCAAATCCACAAGTAAAATTTTTTAAGGATTTATATAAGAATGTGTTTAATGTTTCATTCTATGTTCCAAACAATATTAATAAATTAGTCAATAATTCTAAGGATGTCATACCTTTCAAGCAAAAAAGTAATGTCATATATCAAATTTTTTGTGATTGTATGCTATCATATATAGGTGAATCTAGGTGCAGTATTGAGAAAAGATTGAAGGAACATGAATTATTATATAAGCGTGTAAAAAATAAAAATAATGGTGATTTAATATCTTCTTCAGTTTTCTTTGATCACGAAAAAACATGTAAATATAAATTTAAATTTAATTTTGAAAATGTGAAAATTCTTCATGAAGAGAGAAACCATAGTAAAAGAAAAATTAAAGAGGCAATTTTTATAAACAGGAATAAAATGCATTTAATAAATCGACAAGCTTCTAACATTAAAATATGAGATTCGTGGAATTTGAATTGATGACGTTTGCTTCCGCTTTTGGTTTTTGAATTTAATGGCAGTTGAGGCAGGTTAGAAAGTAACCGAAAGTACTTCTGCGGATTTTAAGATTGTTTGTAATTATTTATAAACCATTAAAAATATTATTTCAATTATAATTATATATATACATGGAACAATGGTAAGATATGTGTAAGAGATTGTGATCTGAGCCAACTGATGAGTGCTGGATCAGTATGAAATATGCAGCATCGTGAGGATCATAGATCTTTTTCACATGTCTTTGATCCTATGTTTATGATTACATCCCTCCACAAGATGTTAAAAGTGGATAGAAAATACTCCCTACCTTGTGTGAGAATAGTGTTGAAATAGTCATTATTGGATAATCTCTAGTCTAATGAGTGACTAATAAAAATTATTATCCTACCATCTTCTCTCACTTGGCATGCATTTTCATATCACTCTTCAGGTGAGTTTAAACATAAACACATGAAATAAATCATGTGTAATATCTTTTTTAGATATACTTAACACTTGCATCTTACCACACATTTTTGAATCATATGAAAAAATGATAAAATGACTTTTAAAATATATTTTGTGTTAAACTAGCACTCATCCGTTGGCCCAGATCACAATTTCTTATGCATTTTTTTATCATTTATTTAATATTTATTAATAGTAAATTACTAGGTTTTGATTTACACGTGTAGGAGTTTTTGCACTCACAATTTTGAAACCAACTATCTCAGATAAATATATTAATGTATATATATATCAGATTACTAAAAAAAGTTTTAAAAATTCAATTTTTTGTTACATGTTATTATACTTTAATGCATATTACATTAGTGTGTAGGTTGAAAAGAAAAATTATTCAGCATCGAAAAGTTGATTTTTGATTTAAATAACAAAACATTTTTTTATTTTAAATTTCGTTATTTGCTTTTGTTTTCTTTAAGCGTTAAAAGTTAAGTAATAAGCAAAATCAATTTTCAAATATACAACAGCTTTAAAAAAAGGTAAATTATATATATCAATAAAATGAAAATTATAAAAGTAAATGCAGTTTAAAAATTGTTTAAAACAATTAGTTATTCGATATAAAATAGATTGACATTCCTTGCAAAATCACTGTAATTATGATTCTTACCTTTTAATCCACTTTTTAAATATACGTACAGTACAGGCTTTTTCATAACTGCACTTCAATATGTAATATATAGGGGATTTGAATTCAGACTTTCATACAACCCTCAACTATTCATGCTATCTCATACTGCTAACACACTTGATCACACAGTATGAAATAGCATGGATAGTTGAGAGTTGTGTGAAAGTCTGAGTTTAAATCGCCTATAAATTAAATATACGTAAAGAAAATCTTATTCATTTCTGCACTTTTTATAAAGTTCCATACTTGGGTTATTCTCGTGTTTTTGAAATTTATAATAATTGTAAATTCGTTATTTACAATGATCAATAATTTAATACTTTACTTGCACTCATCAACAATATAAATATAATTAACGCTTTTCGTGTTAGAATTAAAATTTGATATATTTTAATTATTTCAAAATTCAAGGGTTTTCTTTTTATTATTTTATAAATAGGAATTTAGAATAAATCAGTCAGTCAAAACCTTTGTATATCACTGGAAAATTAACTCATTTTCAATTAATAAGTGATATTGATGTCCTGAAACAATTTTTTAATCGAAAAGTGATTGGGTATTATTTTAAGATGATGTCCAAGCTTACAAATAAATATGGTTGATTTATTAAACTTTGTTAAAAAAGTTGATTACATATTTATTTCAGTTTAGCAGACTGCATATTTGAGTTTGTACAAAATATTTTATTGTCTGAAATCAATGAATATAATAAAAATTAAATATATAAGAGATCTACCCTTCATAATTGTTGCAGTCTTCAGAGTGATTTATAAATAGAAATTAACAATAATTTTAGAATAAGAACCTTAAATTAAAATGTTTGTACTTAGAATATTTGCAAACTTAGTCAGATGGCGCTACAATTTGTAAAAAAAATCCTTTTTCCAAAAACCTTCTTAGCACAATGGTTCAGGAGATAAAAATATATGAATAAATTATAAAAAACAAATCTTAATTCAATAAATTGAGAACAACTAATACTCAAATTATCATTTTACTTCTCAAATATTATTTGATTTCACAAGCAACAAATCCTTTAATTATTTTTTTCTCATTAATAATTTAGCTTGATGGTTGAATATTATGTTTACTATTCCAATCTTATTCTGAGAATTTCTGAGCAACTAGCCATGTACTATGTATTTTTTTTTATCTTTATAGAACTTATATGAATACCAAAATTACTTTTGTGAATTTTTATCACAGTTGTAACGTTTGGAATCAAAATCCACAGAAATAATTTTCAGTTCCAATAAAATAAAATAAAATCAGTTTGATCAATAGAACTATTGGGATTACTTGTCTTGGATATTTGAATGTCACATGGCTTCCTTAATATTAACCATATAATTATTTCCTTTAGTAAGCACATCATTTTGTAAATATCCAAATAAATATAATGTATTGATATCCAAGATTTCCCATTCAGTGTAAATTATTAGTGAATGGTATACTTTAGACTTTTCATGGTTATGTCCTGCAATTGAAGATTTAAAAATAAAAATAAGATCATCTTAACATCATAAACTATATATTTATGATTAGAAATAATAATAATCTTACAGTTTGTTTCTGAATAGGTCATGTCATGCTTGGATTTCCAAGTAGAAAACTATGCATTACAGTTTTTCTTCCAAGACATAAGCTTGTGGTTAAGACCTGTAGAGATCCCTAATATCACATTTTTACACACATATTCTTGAGATTAAACCCTTAGAAAATATTATTTAAAATGGTTAGACTAAATTTTAGTTTACTTTACCAAGATGGGAATTGAACCAAAAATTTCTATCACTTGAGATTATCACTGTATTATTGTATCAAATTGCATAGGATATCTAAAAAATAAAAGTAAATAACTAAACAAGTGTATAATAAAATTTAATATATATGACTTTTTTGTTTATTTTCAATATCTATATAAAAAGTGGTAAATTAGTCTGTTTATCTACTCCAAAGCCACCTACTATAAAATGAATAATCAATGCAGATTAGATAATAGAACTACATTTACATCTCAAGAACAATTTCTAGTCTTTAATTTTTTCAATTAACTTGCTTCAAAGAGACACTACTCAGAAAATAATTAGTACTACCATCAAGTATTATTGATTACTCAATTTAATAAAGATGGCACTGGGATAGGGTAAATAGTATAATTCATTGTTCCTAATGTAAAAAATGAATATTTCACATATTTTTATAATTAATAAATATTTCAAACACTTCCTATTAAATTATTTATCTATTTGTTATAATTTATTTACTTATTTCAAAATAGAATAAATCATTTTATAATATAACTTTATTATTTACAATTTTTTCTAAACTACTCTTATTGTATAATGATTTCCATTTAGTTATTTTTAAAAAGCATAGTTTATTTAAAATTGTTGCACATTAAAGCAAGTAATTTATTTATTCACTCATTTATAAATAAATAAAATTTTAGTACTTTTTGTTTTCTTTATTTGCATGAAAGTTTATAAGTTATTTAGAGACTTCATTAATATATTTTTGTATTTTTCAAACATCCAATCTTTATATAAATTCATAGGACTTTATTATTTAACAAGACTAAGCTTTTTTTTTACAATTTTGGATGATGAAACTACAAGTGATTTTTGTAGAAGAATCAGATTCATTTACAATATAAAAATTTCTTTAAAATACTCAAAAAAATGCAATATTGATTTTTTTTCATTGGGAGGATTTGTCCAAGAGTAGATGGAAGGTTATATATAGGCCAGGTTTTAGAGTTTTTCAGAAGAAAAAAATATTACAAGATATCAGATAATAAAATTAAAGAACTAGAATATTATATGTGTATATGTTGTACTGTTTATTTACATAGTTGTGCAAATATATTTGGCATTTGGTAATATTTTTTAAAAAAAGTACAATGAAAGTTAATTTTTGTTTCTTATTTATCTATGTAATTTAATCAAAGTAATATTAATATTAGAAAGTGCATACAGATTAATTAATCCAGATAACAAAAGGAAATTCCAAATGTAAAAGATTACGATCAGAGCAATCTTTCTAAAGCTAATTAAAGATGGCAGAATTATGTCATAAAAGAAAAAACTTTGTATCTGAAAATAAGAAATAATGTGAAAGATTATAGAATAATAAAACAAAAGATAAAGAAAATATACAAAGAACTTTTCAAAAATGACTTGGAGTATAAAAGGAGCAGACAAGTTGGGAAGGAATCTTTTTCACCTGTGTGTTTTCGGCAGTTTCTCATGTAGCATTTTTTTTAAATTAAGAATAAAATGTTGCCACTTAGAACTAAACTGAATCTATTCTCTATGTGTGAGTAGAACCAGATTTTTTCACTGGCACCTTCTTTCGGAAAGGTCACCTAAACTTTTATTTAGTCTTATTTCAAAATGTATCAGAGATATGGAAAAAATGAAACCATAAAACATTATTGTGGACTACCCATCGACAGGAATCAGACTACTAAGATAATCAATCATCTACGTAAATACTTGAAGGTTACCGGTAAGTTAATGGCCATAACTTCTATCTATATAAAAGATTTGTGAACTGAATTTTAAATAATAAACTGTTACAGTAGACTAAAGGAAGAGACATTCGTTATCTAATACTTCAAAGTAAGATATTTGAATTCAATGGTTAAAATAATTATCTGAGTGTGTGTGTGTGTTTCTTTCTAATATTATAATTTTATTATTATAGGTGTTTAAACGTTTAATGGGTTGCAATAAACTTTTACTACTAATGTAAAACTTTCATTATACATGCCTAATTTTTAGTTAGTTACGTTATTAATTTTGAGTGTTAGATTTTATTATTTAGTTTTAGAATAGTATATAAATTACCTTGCCATTATGCTTTTTTCTTAATTAAATCCAGGAGGAATATTTTTTAAATCAAATTGATGGGAAATCTTAAACCGAATCTTGTAATTATTGCTTTATAAGTTATGATGTGCTTGATTCAGAATCAGTGAGTCTAATGACTTTGGCACCCTCTTTTGTAAATTAAAAACTGATTCAGCTAGCAATTCAAATCATAATAATTATTAGTTCAAGTTAATCAGGAAATATAGCTATGTTTTTAGAAATATGAATGAAATATTTTTCTTCTTCATAGGTTGATTAACCCATACACTCTAGTGTATAATTGAAAGCCTAACACAAAATGTAAAATACATTACAACTGGCTTCCCAACATGGGACTTTGATATAAAAAACCACAACCTGAGATAAATTACAATAAAAAAACATTACAATAATGGTATAAAATGGGAAATTTAAGATCCATAGCCAGAAAATAAATATGACAGTAGTTATTGCACAAGATTTAAAAGTTTTATGAAAGTTTAACATATAAAGAAAAAATAAGATGTTATTGCATGTGGTTTCAAAGTTTTTTTTGTTTATAAGAGTAGAGTGAGGGTGTAAAATTTTAAGAAAGATGTTACATTAAAACAAAGTAGTAGCACATAAATTAGATAAGAAAAGATATAAGCAAAACCAATCAAAATCCAGTAATGAAGGTAAAGATAAATGTACACAGAGTATTATAAGGTAACAAAAGAGAGGGAGGTGTTGGAATATCAAGTTATTATTTGTTGGCAGTTAAAGAAATTGTGGTGGTAAGATTTTTTTATTGTCATAAAAATAAGTTAAATAGGAAAGTATGCAAATTATGACAGAACATGAAACAGAATTGAAAGTGGATATGAGACTGTTCATGAAAAAGCTACTGCAGAAGATAAGTGAGTTAAAAAACAAGTAAAAAAATAAAGGAAAAAGAAATCAGTAGAACATTAGATAGAAAGAGGATAGATGTTATTTGTGAGTGAGGTAGGGAAATGTTTAATTATATGTAATGCCCAAAGGTTTTGTGAATAAATGATATCAAGGTAGAGACATTGTGGGACTCGGGCAGCTAGATATTGGTAATGCTGGAGATGATATGTAAACTTATGCAGAGACAACCCATAGAGATACCAATTCTACTGATGCAAATAATATTGGCAAATAACAAAAAAGCACAATTAGGCTTGAAACAAGTTTGGGTGCAAATTAAAATAGGAAATAAAATTATACACCACACCTTATTGATTCTAAAAGGTTTGGTGCATGAAGCCATATTGGGCTCAAAACAAGTCTGGGTAGAAATTGAAATAGGGGTTTAAATTATACACCACACATTATTGATTCTAAAAGGTTTGGTGCATGAAGCCATATTGGGATCTGACCTTAATCACAAAACCAAATGTGTTATCAATTATAAAGAGGAAAGGATTATCTGCAAAGGGGCAGAAATGGAGTTTGAGTCACGGATGAGAACGAATCAGCAAAATATATGTAACATGGAGTTTGAGATGGAAAGACCTTTAGTAGAGGCACAGATTAATGAACTAATAAAGGAACTGAAGGAAGAATAAAAAGGGGCTCTGAAAGAAGTTCTAGTTGAATATAAATCGATTTTTTTGGATAAATCTGGAATTATTAAAGGGTATGAGCACCAAATCAAGGTTGCTGACAGTACCATACCAGGCAAGATCAAACCTGGTGCCACACCAATATAAGGCTGAGGTAGAAAGAGAATTAGCTAAAATGGAGGAAAGGTATATTATCACCAATGGTTCATCATCATATAATAACCCATTAGTTATTGTAAAAAAAGATGGAGCCATAAGACTGTGCTTAGATTCCAGGCAATTGAAAAAGATCACATGGCCTGATCAAAATGTGCCACCCCCACTTACTTAATGGGTTAATAAATAAATTTCCAGAAAAAAAATTCTTTATTGGATCTGACTTCCAGCTATTATTCAGATCAAGTTACACCCCATTGACCAGAAATACATAGCATTTTGATATAATGGCATTATCATACCAATTCAACAGAATGCCTTTCATTCTAAAGAATAGTGGGGCAGACATGTTAAAATGTCTTAACCAGGTACTGTCCCCAGAGATCAAAAAGTTAATCACAATCTACATGGATCATGTGATTATTGCATCTAGTAACCCTCATGAATACTTACAACACCTCAGGATGTTTGATGGAAGAGCAAAAAACTAACTTCAATGTTATTAAAGAAAAGTTCTGCCATGATGTTTGTAAACTGGAGGATTATATAACGAGGGTTGGGGGATATGATACCCTTAATCACTCTCTTCTCCAGAGATCTTGGGCTTTTACAGGTCGAAGAGTTTACTGGGTTGAAAAAGAAAAAATCTTATAAGTGGTCTGTAGTGGACAGAATGGAGGAGCTCTCACTATTAAGATAGCGAAAGATTTTATAACTTTTGGGCATGGCTTCTTGAATTTGGTAACTTTTCATATAAAGCTGATGATTATTGAGTTGGTCATGAGAACAGTTTATGGCTCATGTATAAACATCTCTGTGTCTATGCCTCATCCAAATCAAAATCATCTCAAGTGATGTTTATTGTAAAACTTGTGTGATTATATAACGAGGGTTAAAGAGTGTTATGATACCTTTAATCACTTTCAGAGATCTTGGGTTTTAGAGTCAAGAGCTGGAATGGTTGGAAAAGGAACAATCTTAGTAAGTGGTCTGTAGTGGACAGAATGAGTGAGGCTTCATCATTAAGAGGCGGAAGATTAGTAATCCTTTGGCTGCCTTCATTGAATTTGGTAACTTTTATATAAAGTGATGATTATTGAGGTGGTCATGAGAACAGTTTATGGTCATGTATAAACATTCCTGTGTTGATGCTCACATCCAACTCCCTCATCAACTCACCCAATTAAAATGGTTTCGTCTTTGATTATTTACAAACATCATGCAAAACAAGCTTTAAAAACAAATATAGGATACTTGATAACAGATACCTAATTACCATCATCCAAACATAGTCCGTATACCTAATAAGTGGTAGGTAAAAATTGTGGTTTGGGATTCAATATTTCTGACTTACAAAACCTCTAATCCCATGGCAAGCTGTACTTTTAAATATCTTAGGGTCCCTGGAATACAAGAAGAAGTTCCTGCAAAAACATATATTTTTCAAATTATTGTTTGGGTTTTTATAAACATCATGGCAAAACAAGCTTTTAAAAACAAATATAGGATACTTGATAACAGATACCTAATTACCATCAATCCAAACATAGTCCGTGACACTTCAATAAGTGGCAGGGTAAAAAATGTGGTTTGGGACTCTAATATTTCTTGACTTATAAAACCTCTCTAATGCCTTAAGGCAAGTCACTTCTTTTAAATATCTTAGGGTCCTTTGGAATACAAGAAGAAGTTCCAAAACATAGCACTTTTTAAATTACATTAAAAAAAGGAATAGTGCCATTAGATATTCCCTCCACAATCCGTAGGTATTGAAAGAGTGCCCTTTCATCTCATTCTGTGGGGAGTAGAATCACAATGTTTCAACGCAGGAAGATAGGGACACCTGCTGCGTTACCTCCCCTTCCCCCCAATCCCCCCCTTGGGGGTACCTTTCCGGGCATTCCTTCACAATGGTTCAAAAGAAGAGCATATACAAGAACAGCAAAAAATCTAACACAAAACACACCTAAAATATAACTTAGATAAAATTTAAATTTTGAGAATTAGAAATCTAGTAAGTATAAAATAAATCATCAAATAACAAATAATTATAAAAAATACAGATTAAAACAAAAAAAAAAAAACCAACAAACAAACCCACAACCAAACAAGCAAAAAAATAAAAGCAAGACATATTAAACTTAATCATCCTCTACATCCAACTTTTATTAAATTAAAAAAGAATAATCAAACTCTGAAAAAAGAAAAAAAGAAAAGCCTAACATAGTATAGTCCTGACCAACCACCTAAATAAATCATTAACAAAACAACAAAAAAAAAAAGAGCCCCACAACAAACACACAATATACCCCTCGTTTTTCAAAAATAAAAAAAAAAGAAAAACCAATTAAGATCACATCACCCCCAAACTATAAAGACATAAAGTTAAATCCTACTACAAAAAATAGAAATATAAAGATCCATAACTAGATCAGAAAAAAACACCATACATAAATCATATCTCACATCCAGCCTCTACCTAATACAAATAGCCAAATAGCCCCCCAAGATGGAACCCTTTAAACGACACCAAATGATCCCTCTAATCACCATAACACTAAAAGACCACCATCTGTATCAACCACCAGAACTAAAGACCAAGCAACCATTTATCTTATGTCATAAACTATTTCTCAATAACAACACCAAACGTCTTAAGTCTTAACTCAAAGTCTTTGTTTTCTCTAATTCGCTTTAATTCAAAAAACAAAATACACATATTCTTCTGTTACTAGAAATTACCCTTAAACACTCACAAATTATAATAAATAATATTAACAATTTTAGATCCTTTAGTTACTTTCTTCCCTCTCTACCTCCATCTTTAGCTATCATCATTATATAAAATCAACTATAGACTTCCACTAAATACTTTTCCTAGATCCCACATATATATACTAAGTACAATACAAATACAATATTTTTTCTTGGTTTTCTTCAATCACTATATGGTTAAAGATCTACTTATAGTTTACAAAATAATACATAAAATTATAAATAAAATTAGAATAAATATTAGCTCAACTTATCTGGCTTGGTGAAATTTCAACCACATTGTTCAATTTAAATAAATAGTCCTTTATAAAAACAGAATTATAAAAAGTAATAACCCCCGCCCCCCTTATACGAAAATTCATTAAAACCCTTATCCCCCCCAAATATAATCTTCCCTCCCCTTCCCTCTTCTCTTTTAGTTTTTGTTTTCCCCCGAAGATATGGACCATATCCTTCCTTTCGTTGAAGGACTAAAAAAATTCAAACAATTATAATAAGGTCCAGTTAACATTTTTAAAGGGTTTTAAATAGAGGATTTTGTGAAATAGGTTGTAGATAAATATTTAAAGATGGTTGCTAGAAAAACACAGTGGGAAAGCACTTTTTTTCAGAAGGAGCCTCTTTTTTCTATACTCAAAGACACTCAAGCCATAGACCATATTTACCTCCTAAATTTCTAATAATAATAGTTCTTTTCTTTTTCAATCTTTAAGCACCATACAACCACACTTCATACATCAACCAACCTCCCGACGATAGAGACAATGCCCCCTTATCTGATATATACATCACTTTCAAAACAAAGATATGAACACCACATTACAAAAAATAAAATTTATAACCACAACACAAATTATTAACCAAACAAAAACCAAAAGGTATTAAGATACCTCAAACTTATACTACACCTAACTAAAAACCCAGTTACAAACACAACACCCAATCACTCCCAAAACATACATATAAAAACAAACCAAATATTTTTGAATATATTTTTTAATTTAACCAAATTGATCCATTATATCAAGCCCTGGTAGGAAAAAATCACACACCCTATTTTTGCCTTATGTATTATTTTTTATTTCAAAATTAGGATATTCCACCAACCACCCATTAATTTCCAGATCCACCCATTTGTGAAAACCAAAAATCACACATTATAATGAATTCCCTTAAAATCCCTAACACACCATCCCCATACGTAATCCTAAATTTTTTTAATTAAAAATTACCAACACCACAAAGGAATCATTATTTTTTTACCACTATGCCTACATTTCCAGGATTTCCTATATTAGTGGTCCCTTTTTAAAAAAGAAAGTTAGTAGATTAAATAAATTAGATTATGGTCCCCCCTTCATTATGAAATTATAAAAGATAAAATTCAAAAAAACATATCAAAATTCCAGTTGTAAGAGGGGTTATGATGCGATTTGTGTTGTTTCATCCCTCATTATCTATCCCCAGAGAACAAAACAACCCGCCAGCGCGCCACTAATTGCCAGGGTTTTATTTTGAATAAATGTATACTTGTGAATAGGAGGTTTTATTTTTTCACACTTACATAAAATCGAGAGATTTTTTTTTTTATAAAATTCCTGGTTCCCTCATCTCCTCCCCGGCTCCCCTAAGTTTTTGTATTATCCTTTGCCTTTTGAGCATTAGGATGCACCTCCTGGATATCCATCCCTTTTTTTTAATGAAAAAATCTCCCACATCTCCTACATGGGATGATGTAGTGGTGTTTAAATCATGAAGAAATAACACACATGCAAGCCTGATTACTTTTCTCTAAGACGCATGGGCTTACCATTAATAGGGCTAACCAAATCCCATTGGAAACAGCCCTCATAATTAAAAATATCCAAGAAACAGACAAGAGAGAGGCCGATCCTACCTCCATACTAACATGGAATTCACAATCAGTCTAAACAGCACCTTCCAACCCTAACCCCTAATAATTTATATGAAAATATTTATTATGATTTAATATCTTATTATGATTTAATAAACCCCCAACCATAACTTCACAAAACAGGTTTATAACAAAATATTTCATTATAGACTAGATGATTAATATTCACCTCATCCACAGTTATATTTACTAATTTTAATCATTTCTTTTTTGTATATACCAACCCCATAACCCAACTATTATTTTTTAATAATTTTTATTTTTATTTTTTATAATCACTTATAGGTCAAATAAAATTATCTTGAAAGAGAGAAGAAAAGTTCTGTTATCAAGTGATGTGGGTTTATCCTGACCTAAGAAAACTGTTTATTGTCCAGGTAGACAGTAGTGGGTACAGGTTAGGTGCAGCTCTTATGCAAGCTCAGAATGATGATACCCTGAATGTAATTTATTTTGTCAGTAGACCATTGAGAGGTGCAAAAATTAATTACTCTGTCATAGAGAAAGAAGTCTTGGCTGTGGTATGGGCATTACAGAAGTTCTGCCAGTTCTTGATAGGGTCAGAAGTGATCATTAGCATAGATCCTAAGAGCTTGGAATTCCTAAACCACAGTTATTTAACAATTAGTAGACTAATTCAGTGTTGCATTTTTCTCCAAGAGTTCAATTATTCTATCTAGTATTGTAGAGGCACTAAAAATGTGGTGGCTGACACATTGAACCAGAATATTAGTCCTGGGGCTCAAATCATCAGCAGATGGAAGATATCTGTTTGGCAAATAGAGAATTAGAGGAGGATTCTGATGTGGAAGATTGAGACATCTGGGGAAAATGTAATGGCAAAGCATTGACCAACTAGAAATCAAAAATGAAATAGGAGAAATTTTAGAAATTAACACCAGAAATAGATACTAGCTGGAAGAATGAGTTCTATAGTACATCACTCACCTACAAAGAGATCAGTGGAAGTTGATTATAACAGAGAGTTTACAAGAAGGACTTATTATGTACTCACACCATTTGTGTGGACATTACAGAGTTAATAAAATGGAAGACTTATTGAGGACATACTTCCACTGGCTGAATATAAGAGCACAGGTTGTCAGCATAGTAAGTGTATGTGAAACCTGACAGAAGACAAAACCAGAAAATGAGTCATATCAGGGCCCATTGAGTTCTAATATTCCTAACAAACCAAATGGCCTGATAGTTGTTGATTTTTATGGGTGGTTACCAGCTTTTAGAAAAATGAAAATATGTACTAGTAGTATATGATGTTTTTTCAAAGTGGGTATCAGCATAACCAGTGTCTCATACAAATCACTTTTTTTATTTCAAATGTCACTCTGAAAAGTTATTAGTGTCCAAGTTGCACATATCTGAATGTCTTGTTATTTAAAAACAAAATCATTTACTCTTTGTTTAGTGCATATTTAAAGTAACAATTTTTTGTGTAATACTGTCATTTCATTAAGATCACAACTCACATTTTTTTTAAATTTCAAATGTTGTTCTTAAAAGTTGTTAGTGTCTAGGTCATACATATTTAAATGCCTTGCTCAAAATCATACATTTCTTATTGAAAATGATAAATATGTTTATTACACTTTTACTTTTAGTTATTTTTAGTCCTGAAACATGGCACATATATTAGACCTACTATGTCTTTTTCACATTTGTATCATGTACAAGATTTGTGTGCATGTTTTTTTTGCCAAAAAAGTCATGTGCAAGATCCATGTGCCCATTATTTTAGTCAGATCCAAGATTACAAAGCTATTAGCAGATTGATATGAATGTGAACAGGCACAGTAGGTCTAATACATGCTCTGTGTTGCAGCTCTAATACCAAAGTCCCATTTAATATATATCTGGTAGTCATCTATTTCAAATTGTTTTTTTATAATTTATTTTTTAAATAAATAATATTTAGTAGAGTATGAGCTTGTTTATGAATTTGTTTATTTTTTAAAAATATTTTTATAAGTCTTTATGAATTCTTGAGAACTGTTAAATCTGTCTCTGAGTGAAAATAAATTAGTAAAAAACCCTACTTAAATATATAAACACTTTCCTGTACATTTTTTCTTTTTTTCAAATAATTGGCTTTTGAATGAATTACCATTGTTCTATTCCATAAAGTTTGTAAAAATCCATTGTTTGTGTTGTCATGATTAGATGTATATGTGTTTCTTTGTAGTATTGGTTTTTTTTATAGCCAGTTGTTTTGATTTTGCTATGAGATAGAGAAAAAACAGATATGACTAAAGTTACCAATGAATATAAATTCTATATGAAAAAAACATATGAATACTGAAAAGAAAGGAGAAAGCAAAAATAAAAAATGAAGCTTTTTTAAAAAATGAAGCTTTTTATATGATAGTGGCAAATAATCTCATATATCAACTAAGTGTGACAATTTATAACATTTGGAAACAATTATTAAATGATGCCTTTAAAAGAAATAAATAGAAAAATCAGAAGGACTCCCATAGATAAGTAAATTTATATTAACTATTGCCTTTGGTAAAAAAGTTTAGTTTGTTAGAGCATCAACTTAATTTCTTCATCTATAAATTTAAAGGTACACTGGTTTAATCCTTATCCTAAACCTATCTCTGGTCAAGTCAGCAACACCCAAACAAGTGAGGAGTAACATACCACTCAAAATGTTGTAATCTACACAAACGCATATTATCTTTAACAGTTGAATGTATTTGAAAATATAAATAAAGTTTGTAAAAACTCAAATTAGATGATGGCTTATAATCACAAATAGATGAGTACATAAATATATCAAAATATTGAAAAACATATGCAAATAATTCAGATCATCTCTGTTAGGACATTTCAAAGTAATGACTTCTTCATCCCTTTCTGTATATTTATAATGTTTTTTTGAGATTAACTTATTGCAACTCCTTAAATATAATTGAATAGATCTCTAGTGTCAGCAAATAATGATATATTTTTAAAGTTAAAAGAGATAACTCTTTAACTTCTTTCTCCTTTATATATCAGGAGGATTGTCTACAATGCTTTTGCAAAAAGAGATACATTTTTAATCAATTAGAAATTTATTTCTAAATATTTTTAAACCTGATTGACACATGTATATCTAGCAAATATGCAATCTCTTTCATTTTTAATTTTGCCCAATATGATTTACATTTTAATATAATTTACTAAGACTTTAACCTCTAGAATATGCATGTAAAAATGCGATATTAGGGACCTCTACAGACCTGTAGAGGTCCCTAATATCACATTTTTACATGCATATTCTTGAGGTTAAAGCCTTAGTAAATATTACTTACATAATCAATGTGCATTTAAATAAATTTATAATTTTAATATTATGTAATAAGCAGATGTACCTGGCCTTGTAAAGGCCATTGTTTTTTTTATTTAGTTGCTTTAAGAAATATTTTTAAAGATTTAATGTAAATTAAACACAAGATTTTAAATGTGAGGATTGTAATCCAGATTGAAAGACTGTTGTTTCAACTTTAATTATATACTAATCAAAAAAATGTAATTATGGTATTTTAGCATCTATTTTTTCCCTTCACTAAATATCACATTTCAAAATACTGTAATCACATTTTCTTTATGATTTAAACAGTTAAAAGTACATGTATTGATTTTTTTCTGCAGCATTTTTATTATTGGTGGAATTACTTCGAATTACTACCTTCACATAAACATAATAATATGCTAACAAAAACTAAATGGAAATACAATACTATAGCATCTATTTCCCCTTCCTTACTAAATATTCCATTCTAAACATTAATTTATATATGTAATCACATTTTCTTCATGAGTTAAATACCATTACATCTATAGTTAAAAGCACATGTACTGATTTTTTTCTAAGCCGAATTACTTTCTTTGCATAAATGTAGTGGATGTGAATTTGACATGTGACATAGGACAAACATTCATATATCCACCAATCAGATAGAAAAATTAGGGATTTTATATATAATTGCTAAATATATGTGTTAATTAGGTTTGAAAATATTTAAAAATAAATTTCTGATTGGTTAAAAATTAATCTCTTCTAGCAAAAACGTTGTAGACAATCCTCCTGATATATGAATAAGGAAGAAGTTAGAGGAGTATCTGTTTTAACTTTAAGAAGGTTAGTATCATTAGCTGACATTAAACAGTTGCAATGAATTAATCTAAAAAAACATTATACATAAATATTTAGCAATATAAATTATTATTATATAGCATTAGAATTTAAATCATCATTGTGTAAGATTATAAATGAAAGAAATTTTATAATTGCCATATATATATGTCAATTTAAAAATAAATTTCTGATTGATTAAAAATTCATCCTTTCTAGCAAAAGCATTGTAGATAATTCTCCTGACATATGAAGGGGGAAGAAGTTAAAGGATTATCTCTTTCAACTAAAAATGCATTATCATTTGCTGATAATAGAAGGTTATTCACTTATATTTAAACAGTTACAATGAGTTAATCTCAAAAATATTACATATAGATATTTAGCATTGTAAATTATTTTTTATTAAATGTTTAGAAAATAGTCTTAAATAAAAATCACTTTGAATAATTTAAAGTAATTTTGTTATGTATCTTTAACTTAATGGAAATTAACCTTTTAGTATTTGGAGTTCAACTTTTCATATCAGTTTTAATTATGACTCCCTTTACCATAATTTTGTGAAGCCTAATATTATTCTTTGTATTTTTTTTATTGCTGATACATAGCAACATGGCTAAAATTTATTGACATCATGACAGGTGGTAAAATTAAAAGGCAGTTCAATTATAAGAAATTGTTTGAGTTTTAGGTCACAGTGAATGATCAATTTTCTGTATTGAAAGTAAAGCATTTCAAATACTTTTATCTTTTCCTATGTTCTACCTTTGAGAAACAGAATTTTCTAAAATATCTGCATTGAAGACAAAATATAGATCTCAACTAAACATAGAAAGAGAACTCAGTGTCACTTTCAAATATAACATCTTCCTATAAACATCTTTGCATTCATGGAAGTCATTAATTTGTGGAATTTTAAATAATTATCAAAATACCTTTTATGTCGCATATATGTATTTACCTATTTTTAAGGCTGACATTTTACTTTTGTATTAATAAAATGTATTTTCTTTATTTGGATTTCAATAATTAGTTGTTTTGTCTACTTTTCGTCTTTGTGCCCCGCCTCTTATTTCGCCCCTTCCTAAGAGGCACACTCCACAGATTGAGAATCACTGCTCTAACTGAATAAATGTGGAATACAGAGTAAAAGTTTAAATTTGCATTTTTTAAGAATTCAAAATTATGAAACCATTTAAAACAAATATTTATCATTTTATGTACTGATTTTTAAATAAATCAGATGCAAAAATTAAGAACAATTTGTTTGTTTGTCTTCAACAAAATTTATTTTGGCAATTATTTTGTAGGTTTATCATAAACTTTAATTATAAGTTTTAATATTTAGAACTGTCTCACGAAATATATTTATTTAAAATAAGTAAAAATTTTTTATTAAAAACATAGTGCTATATAAATAAAGAACTCGTCATATATGTTTATTATTGTCATTGTATATTAATAAGAAACTCAAGAATATTATTAATAATAAAGATTTGTTTTAATATTTAATAAAACTTTACTATTGTTATCGAGAATAAAAATTATAATTAATTAATTCTGAAATTAATTAAAATTCTTAAATTATTGTAATCTTTTGAATTTCAGTTAATAGCTAGAAGCTATCTATTAATGTTTAGAATAATGTCATTGAGTAATATCTTTTTATTTAAAATAATGCTTTCCCTATTCTCAACTATGCTTTTACTTCATCACATATCTAGGATCAGTTATTGTCTCAAATTAATTCCAGTTTATTTTATTTAAATAATTTTTTGCATAATATATAATATCAATGCTTTTATAAGTAAATTTGTTTAAAATCAGTGAAATTTATCACAGATTGACATTTTATACATATTGTCAAGTTTGTAATTTATATATATTGTAAAGCACAGACAGACACGCGCGCCCATAATATTATAACAATCATGAATCGGGTTCGAAACGATAAATTAACATTAACATAGTACAAGATTAGGCAGAAAATTAATTTAGAAACACAACTAAAAATAAAGGTATAAAGGTTCGATATTGTACCATTACAATACTATCACCGTTTCAAAATGTTTAAATAAAACACAGATAAAATAAATAAACATCAATTTGTAATATGTAAAGATATATGACTTTTCCATATACGTGTGTGT
The DNA here is from genome assembly GCA_028023455.1 of Epiperipatus broadwayi. Taxonomy (NCBI): domain Eukaryota; kingdom Metazoa; phylum Onychophora; class Udeonychophora; order Euonychophora; family Peripatidae; genus Epiperipatus; species Epiperipatus broadwayi. Next base: position 23,037 of record JAQFVV010014439.1, read on the forward strand.
TAGGGACAAATGCCCAGCCGTGAATAGTTATCGCTATACTTATTTATTTTATTGCATTTTGACTGTAAAAAAATCAAAAAATGGATGTAAACGATTTTCAAACTATCCATGGCTAAAAATTAAAATTATTTAAATACAGTATTTATATAAGCATTACAAACTATATGAATTTTGTAATATGTGCTTGCAAAGACTACTAGATGTAAAAACCCACTTTTTATTATTGTGATAGAGGGGTAAGTCTTCGTGAATATACCCAACTTTATTTCGATCATTTTTGTCAGTTAAATAATGTTTGCCAAATATATATGTTTAAGAGTGTTTAACTGACAGTGAAAATAGCATTGTAATCCTAAGTTATTTGTATAAAATTCAGTTTTTGATAAAGCTGCAGTGAAAAAATAAATACATTAAAGTTGTAGATTTTTAATTTGTATAAATTAAGTATATCAAAATTACAATATAGGAAACAACCTACTGGTTTTGGAATCAATAAATTAATTAACGACATACTGAATGAGAAATTTTTATTTGACAGAACAAGAGTGAACACTGACTTCTCTATTAATATTTCAAACTGCAAATAGCAAATTAGGACTAGTATGGGAATATCAATCACTTTCACTGTTGAGTTATAACAGTAAACTCCAATAATATAGACAGGAAAAGCTTATCATTTGGTTTATAGAAATTAGAATGCAATTTATCATTAAAAAAAGTATTTTTAGTATATTTCCCAACTGAAGTGATACCAGTTCATGTTTGTGCTTATAGGATGTCTGACTGAAAACTATTAGAAGTGCATCTGCTCATCTCTGTACAGTTATGTATTGCATAGAGAGAAACAGATGACATACTAAGATCTACATCGAAGCTTTTATTATGGTTTTCTGCATGCTTTACTAAGAGTTATGATGCTAGTGTCCACAGAATATGATTTAAAAAAATATTTATGAACAAATAATACATAAATCTATAGATAACTATTCTAGATTTTAAATCAACAGTGAAATTTTCAATTTAATAAAAAAGTGAACCACCAAAAGCGATAGAAACGGCTTCAAGATTCAACATATATGTAAGGTGTTTAAGAATATACATATAATTTCTAAATGAATAATGCAAGTAAAAAGTTTCATTATCTAAATTTTAAAGAATCATAAATTTAAAGTGTCATTCATTTATGAATTGTTTTTTTTACTTGAGATTTTGAAGAAGTATTTTCCTCTTTTGCAAAAAGAGAAAAAGATTTTGTATAAAATAATAATTTAAAAATTTCTCTAATATATTTTTTCTAAATTAATATTTAAGTTGTTATATGGTTAAATTTGAAACTTGCACCATTTATATCTCAAAGTGAGCAATATGGTGAGTAATAATAATTCCCTGATTACTAGTGGATATAGTAAAATAGAACTGTTTAACTAAAAGATAAATATATATCTGACTAATATATATACTTAAACCATATTATATACCACATCACTGTATTTTTTGTCTGTGTGACAATATTTTACTTGTAATTATACATTGAATTATTTCCATTATCTGTCAACCGAACCAAGCCAGTTAACATATAATCCAATGTTTCAAATGACATTATTCTCCCCTATTTATCAGGTGCTGCTGGACTAAAAGTAACAGACCATACGAATCAAACATGGATCATTAAATATGTGAATATGGAGATGCTCTAACAGACTAAGCTATTCTATCAAAGGCAATAGTCAGTAAAAATATATATATAATTATGATATGATAGTCTTCATTATTTCTTATATTTTTTTTATTAAATAAAGTGTTTTTCAAATAATATGAATTATCACACTAAATTAACTTATGAGGCAATTTTTTTTAAATTTTAATTTGTATATTTTTCCCTTCCTGTCCAATATTTCTATCATTTTCCAGTTGAACATAAGTTCATTGCAACATGTACAATCTGCTACTTTAGAATTTTTTATTTTTTTTATTTTTTAATTATTACTTCACTTTTAATCATTTTTTAATGGACAACTGCTTGCACTGTTATAAGCCCTTCTGAATTCATATGGTATTTTGTAAATAAAGCTTTTGTTTTCCAGAATTTTCAATTAGGATTTTGTATCGATTTGAATTCCTTGTAGTATATAATGGCTTTGGTAAACTGTTCTGGTATTCTGGTGATTGGAGAATTTCTTTGTTATCTGCTATCTCTGGAATATATAGATACAATATAATACCTATAATTGATTTTTATTTTGATATTTTTTCTTGTTATCTATTTAAAGTTTTCTCACTGATGACCGATAGATAATCATTCTTTATGAGAATTTGCTCTATGAAAGATTTTTTTTTTTTTTTTTACAAAATTACTGATTTCTAAACAAACTCCTTTTTCTCTGTTCCATAATGCTAGTATAATTCTAATTGTTGCATTATGCTTATTACTTTTCTTAGATATTCTTGGAAAATATTTTCTCATGGCAAAATTACAACTATAGTTCTATGGAAAGTCTTCCCACACATCTAAATATTTTGCATATATATCCATAAATTGGAATTCTACTATCATTATGGAACAGAGAAAAAAAGTTTCTTCAGAAAATAGTGACTTAGAAAAAGAAAAGTCTTTCATAGAATAAACTCTCATGAAGAATGATTATCTATTAGCTATCATTAAAAAAATTTTAATTAGACAACAAAAAACATTAAAAGAAAAATCAATTTAAAATTTTACAATGTATCCATACATAGCAAGAATAGCTAACAAACTAAAAAATATCTACAACCAGTATAATAATAAAAGTTCTTTCCAAATCCATAGCACACTATTAAGAATCCTAACCTCTACTAAACCCAACTGGAAATAGTAAAAAAGAATCTGCATCTATGAAATACCATATGAATGTAAAAGAAATATATCAGTAAAATCAGAAGATCTTGAAAAACAATTAAAGGAACATAAGCACAAAGTAATAATTAAAAAGGAAACTTCCTGCCCCAGATATTTTTAAAGTAGTAAACTATGCATATACCAATGGACATATGTTTGAATGGTGAAAGACAAGAATATTGGACAGAGAGGAAAAAGTAAAAAAAAAAAAAATCAAAGAAGCTGCTGCATATATAATGAAAAATAATACATAATATTTGGAAATTGTTCATTAACCAACAAAAAAAAAAAAGAAATCAGGAGTATCTTCTTAGATAAGTAAATTCAGTATTCAGAGTTCCAAAGATCCCAGATTTGATTTCCTTGTTTGTGCTGTCATTGGTAAAGCAAGCAAAATCTGAAAAAAAGAGAGTACCACTTGAAACATTGTTTTATATACTAGCCTGAGTGCTCTCTATTTCAAAATTTTAAATAATGTTCAAATTTTTTGAAAGACACTTGACAATTCTAAATGATGCAATGAGTTTAACATATCATAAATATCTATGACTATAGTTTTAAATCACTAAACATCACATGATCACATGAACCCCATGATTACTCTGGTTTGCACTGAGTGGCACTACTGCATGGAGAGTTTTTGCCTCTGTTTTTGTGACTATAGCTTTACTTATATTGGTTTCTTTGTTTCATTTCTTTGTTAATAAATATGTTATTAACTTGTGAAATCAGACTATTCTTAATTTATTTAATCTAATCTTATTTATTTTCTCTATGATTTAATTGATTAGGAATAGTTTGGAGTATGTGATCATTATTCACCATGTGCATACTTTATACTAGCTATATAGCTAGAATCCAAAAACAATAATTAAGAAAAATTAATAACAATGGAAAAGGTTAAAAGAATATCTGGATAATTATCTTTTATTTCTGAACATGATATTCAATACAATAATCTATACTTGTATTAAGTACAAATAAAAATCTATCTTTAGAAAACTGTATTTGCCAATATTATTAAGGGTTATGCAATAATCTAAAACATTAGAAGGATTTTGGTGTGATTATCATTCTTAGTTCAAAAGATATGTATTTGATATAAGATCTTATTATGATTAAATGACCTAGGCAAAGTCAAGTATCAATATTACATACACTATAACACTATTATAAATAGTGCACCAATGTATAGAAATTTATTGTATTTATATACAGACTACCAGTTACTCATTATATATATATATATTGTGTCCTTCCTTAAAGGAAAACTACTGAACAAAAGAATCTGGCTAACTGAGATAATATTAAACATCAATTGGATTATAAAATAATGATTATTAAAAAATAATACTGTTCTCACTAGTTCAAAATACATTACTAAGATACAATATCTAATAAAATAATATTTTTCAATAATTAAATATAAGAAATTTCATAGATTAAATGTACGACAACTTATATTTAATAAATGATTAGGGTTCCAACTACAATATTCAATCTAATCATTCACTAATAAATCTAATTTATAACTAGCTCAATATTATCAACAAATAAGGTTCTATCAAAATAAATATAACTATAAAACTCTTAACATGAGACATTCAGTAAGGTGTACTAGCTTAAACATTGGGAATACATCCCAAAAGATACATTCCCAATGGCATAAGAATATTATCCCACCAAATCCACACAACAAACTGCCATGTAATACTCTCATGTCTTTAAAACACACATTTAATAATCCTAAAATATGATTTTATAAATTTATTACAGAAATAACAATAAACTAATTAATATTCCTTTAATGAAATACTAATTGGACATTTAACATTAATATTTTCACTCATCAACTTTCAATAAGAAATTTATAATTTTTTAAAGTAATAATGATAATAGTAGTAGTAGTAGTAGTAGTAGTAGTAGTAGTAGTAGTAGTAGTAGTAGTAGTAGTAGCAGTAGCAGTAGCAGTAGTAGTAGTAGTGGTAATAGTAATAATAATAATAGTAGTAGTAGTAGTAGTAGTAGTAGTAATATAATAATAATAATAAACTAATAATAATAATAATAATAATAATAATCATCATCATCATCATCATCTCGGGTTCATTTCTAATAAATTAATAACAAAATGAATGAATTAATTAACACCTTGTAATTAAATATGATGAGGGATTTTACATGAAATCTAACTACTCTTGTAAAATAAATACAACAATAAGCAACTAAAATAACTTAATGACTCTCAATATTAAATCTACTTAATAATTAAAATTTATGAATAAACATAAATAACACAGTAAAATTTAAACATCGTACAACCTTACTTTGTTTAATGTGGTATTCTTAAAATAAAATATAATCTATTTTAATATTGTGGCAATTTCAAGTATATCTTTCATTGATGTTATATCAATTTAAAATAATTACTAATGATCATATCTTCAATGATAACAATGATAATATATTTGGTTATTTAATCAAATATAATAGAAATAATATCTAAGGTATCTTAAGGATCACATGCCAATAAGTAATATTTTAAATTATTAATTTCTATGTATAATGCATGTAGAATGAAAAATCAAATAAATGACACACAGATAAATCACAACATGACTAAGTGTAGATTTCATAAAAAACAGTTCACAAATTTATTTACAAATTAACAATAGATTTATAACATATTATAAATAAAAAATATTTACAAACATAAATAAGAATTAACATTATTTAACATAAAAAAATATTTACAATAAATCTTACCAATAAATACATGGAATAAAATGAAAATAACCTTCACTCTGACCATTTCAAAATAAGATAAAATGAAACTTGCAACAGTAATGATAATATTTGATCTTCATTCAGTAAAATCGTATTTTATTATTTGTATAGGGAATAATTAGAATAAATTTCCCAAATTTTTTTTAAAAAAAAACAACTTAATATTTTACTTATTCTACTATAAAATGTACTTCTTATGATGTAAAAACATCAATGCAAGTTTATATTTTAAAATACATTTCTTAAAGTCCAAATAAAACATTAAAAGAAAAATTATTAAAAAAAAATTCTTTGCAGTTTGGCAAAGTATCATTCTAGTATAGAGATATCAGAAAATTTTAAGTAAAATATAAATATCTCCCTCAATAAAATTAATAAACTATTATACAAAAAATATTCAAGAGGAAATTTTTATACATTTTTGTAATTTAACTACATTTAAATTATTTATAATAAAATTTATGAAATTATCCATAAGTTATATTGCTTGACATTTGTATTACTTTCATTTTTATACTCTCATACATCATATCATCCCAAAATCATTTTCACTATTCTCACTTTCATTCCATTTGAATATGCATCTGATTGAGCTAAGTGATTTCTAATATTTGTGTGAGCATTAACTATTCTTCTCTTGTATTACATACTATGACAATCATTAAACATCTCAACACCATTTGCGAAAGAAAATCATATATATTACATCTTGCCCTCTCACAAAATTATCTACTTCAAACAGTTTAGTCATTACATTTCCAAATAATAAAACTATCATTTACTATGATACTTGTGGTGATAGATAGTGATTAAAGTGTAGGGTAAGGAATAATAACAAGAATGGCTTAAAGAGTAAGATAATGTCATTGTTGATACAGTGCAAATCATAAGAGTAGGTCCATATTCATTGGGCACCTAAAATTCAAGTCATGGCTCTATTATGGCATTTATTGACAATAAAATTCAAGTCATGGCTCTATTGTAACATTTATTGACAACAAGGTGATGCAACTGTCCATGAAAAGAAAATATACAGCCCTATGTTATCTGTATATTTTAATAACTTTAAAATATGAAAATATAATTCACATACAACCGTTTTTAACATAGCCCTAACACCTAGGATTTCATAAGAATATTACTCTCCTGACCACCATCCTATATCTTCCACACTGAATAACTCATACAACATTGTAAAATATACCAACAGCATTCTAAAATAACTTCCAAAACACAATACTAAAGAAAACAACAAAGATCTAAATTCATTTCAAGATGTTTTTTAAAAGTTTTCATGCTCAAATGATCTTGATAAACATACATCAATACTATACATTTTATCTATTTGTTATGATATAATTTAGAGATCAGTATTATGTCTTTTACTATATTTCAACAGATAACATTCATAAAATAACATGTTAATAATTTAACAATGCTATACAATTTACACATATCCAAGCATTCACATTAAAATAAATATTTTAAAATATTCTTAGATGTTTCAAACATTCATCTGCATTTATCAACTCTTTCACAAAATACACACAATAATTTTATCAATGTTTCATTCTTTCACTGTTTAACATTAAATTCAAGCAATGTGAAATATTGATCTTAAAATGGTAATTAGGATATACCTTTTCTTAAATAAAAGAGAGGAAACAAAATTATTAAGCAAAATGTAATCTAAATACAATAAAATTACCAATGATCTCATTATAATGTTAGATCATTTGTGGTGATCCGCTTCTTAAAACCGTACATTCAAAGAAAAAATTATAATTGAAATTGGCCTTGTTCAGAAAATTACTTTCTGAATACCCATTTGTTTTTTTTAAAACATAATAATAAAGTTAATCTTTCTTAAAACTATATAATAACAAGTTAGTTTTAAAATAAATAATTGTAATCTTTTAAGTACTAATGTTAAAATCTTACACTAAAAAAAAAATAATCATAATAATAAAGTTTAAAGTTACAAAAGGATTTTTTTCTCCTTGCTTATAAGTTGAATTGCTTGTCAGGCAGCTTGCTCCATTGCTAGCTACAGTTGAACAGCATTATACACAATTATATCTTTTTCTTGGTGCCATATGAAGAAATGTACAAATAACAGCATTAAAATCCAGTAAAACCCAAGAAGAATATTAATCATCCTGAAGAAATAATTGTTCATTCCAGTTTTTTTTTCTGGCATTTATCCAGGCATATAATATCTTCTTTAAAAAATTTATGCATCTATTTATAAAAATATTTCTTATGTATGTTTTCAGCCATTGTATAGAGCAAGTACACATTGTCGTGAATATAATATAATTATTTGCATTTTCCATCGATAATATCATTTTAATATAAAATTTTTATTTAATACATTCATCAACAGACATATAGTTATGAATTAAAATAAATATTTCTTTCTTTTAAAAAAATACAATTTTTTTTATCCTTTTAAAATATACATCCTTTCACTAAATATTTTTATTTCAGGTTAAAAGACAGTTGTTTCATTCTAACATTTATTAACTGATAATCTTTTTTAATCTTTTAAAAAAAGATGTCTCCGTTCATTATTTCCAGATAGAGTTACTTTTAAAGTATATAAGTTATTTATTAAGTTAATTATTAGCAAAACCTTTTAAAAAGCATAAAAGACATTTAAAAGTCATCTTCATTTTGTATTTAAATACATCATTCTTAAAATATAAGTTCATCTTTATTTCTTTAAAGACAAATCAAATGTGGGTAATTACTATCACTCAGAGAATAAAACAGACATTCTACATACCATAAAATATTTTAGTTCAGTTTTAAAGCATAGGTACAGAGTCTTAACATTCTTCTCTTTTCAAATTTAACATTACAAATAAGATTTTTAATGAATATCCAGTTCTTCTTAATCATCTTGATTAAACTAGCTATGTTGCAATATGATAAAGTCATTTAAAATATATAGTCATTCAGCTCAAACATATTATCCATAAAGATTACAAAGTTCTTATGTAAACCCACTGGTTTTGTTGCAGTAATTTTCCTGATATTTGGTATTCATCTTTACAATATTTAAGTAGCCACTATCACATTTCATAGAATTACTGAGGTCCTGAACTAAGTTTCAAGTAGATAAACTGGCAGGGAAATTTGGTGTTTAGTGATTCATTATTTAAGTGCTTATCCTAATTATATTTTTCAAACAACACTTTCAAGTAAATAAGAATAATTTAAAAGAAATTACTACTGTTACAGTATAAAAATAAATATAATTATAAATTTCAAACTAAATCTGTAAAACACTGAAATCTATAAAAACACAATTAATTAATATGAAAAAATTCATATAGACTGGGTTCAACTTTCCTTTTTATACTGGTCTTAATCCAATAATTTCATTGGTTAATACTGCTTGTATTAAATTTGCTAATTTATATAACAATCTATATGATTTTTAAAATTAAGTTATAAAACTATGAGTTATCAATATTAAATATTATCAAGTTATTTAATACAATTAAATATTAGATAATTTTGTCAAAAAAATTAAATATTCTTATTAAAACAATTTTAAATATTTAAATAACCTGAAATTGATTTTAAAAATAAAATACTATACCTAAATAAAATAATAAGTTTAAATATTATTTTTCTAATATTTTTTTTCTAAACTGAATAATTTGCTATATTTTATCATGTATCAAATTTTGCTATCAAGTTAAACTAAAGTTTTTTTACCCTAACTTTCTGAAAGCACACATATTCACATACAATCACCTAAGCACATGACACTTTCAGCACCTTTAAAATAATATTAAATTAACTTATTATATTAAATAATATTTTTAACAAAATAATTACCATAAACATATATAAATATAAATTAAAATTAATACTATATTTTAGATAATTTATTTTATCATCTTATAATTAATTCATCTTGCAATGAGTTCAAACTATCTAATATATTTTTATAAACTCCTATCTACTGAGTTTGAACCCCTGCTATTTATAACATTAAAATTATATGCTAAAAATAACCTAAATTAAATTCTTTTTAAATATAGCTATTTTTTGAACTCTACCTAACTGTCTGTACTTATTGTGACCATTTATTTTGAAAGTAAATAAATCCCAGTACAACCTAGTATCTAATTTTTTATTATTATTATGATTCTAAAAGGTTAGCTGGTATTATCTCCATTGACTTAATTGAATAACTTAATGTTCTATTTTATGTACTTATAATTGCATTTTTATTTATTTAAGAATATATCAATACCAATATTGGTATCTACCCAACCATTGACCTTAAGAAATTAAGCCTAACTTTCCTATATTTACATTTTTAAGCTGTTCCAATCACCCAGACTAAATGTCTCTTATTCACAGCAAGTAGTCATTAGATTATGCTGCTGTGTATACATGCAAGGAACCCCATATAAACACCCCACATCGCATATATATATATAATGTAAGTTGTTTTAAATAATTCATTTTTGAAATGATATTCTAAATGTAAGATATATAATATAGAACAATATTATTTTAAGTCGTTTAAACTCTATATTTTTTAAAAAAGAGTAACACAAATAAATTACTCTGCTTGGATTTTTAAAAAATGTAAGAGTTAGAATTAACATTTAAAAGATATTTTAAATTTTTTTTAGAGAAATTTAAAGAGTAGATGATTCTAAAATCATTATAATTAAAAGCAACCTGTGACAATCATACATATATAAAGAGAATAATTCCAAATCTTTTAAAATATGTGTATTTTAAAAAATAAGTAAATTTTGCTTGAATGAAATGATTGATTTATAGATACTTCTAAAACTCCAAAATCTTTTAGAGTAAAAAAAACAAAACAAATAAAGTTTTCCAGAGTATAATTTTTTAAAGACAGTTATAATTTACTGAGAGTAACCTGATAAAAAAGAACTTTTCTAACCCTTATACTTTTTTTAAAAAAGAAAAAGAGAAGCTATAATGAAGTTTAATAGCTAATTCAAATTATATTTTATATATTATACATACATATGTGAATTTTATATACTCTTAATGTATATTAACCAATGAATTAATTATAGAAAGTATATTTTGAATAACTTTTTATTATTGTAACAAATTAAATATAATATAAATGTCAATGTGCATATATTACTACTACTACTGCTACTGTTACTGCTATTGCTATTGTTGGTACTACTACTACTACTACTACTACTACTACTTTTATTACTATTATTATTATTATTATTATTATGTTTTAAAGATAGATTTTTATTTATTCTTGAAAAAGGTTACATTAGATTTTACATAATCTGATTGCAATGGGTTACAGGAGCAATCATGCTTATAGTTCATTGATTACAATAGTTCTACTTGTAATGAGTTCACTTGTAAATTCCACAGGTGCTTTTGTCGCCTTTGTTATTCTTGTAGTGATATGACCAATGTAGTCTATTAATTAATATGTATTTACAATATTAAGTGATTACTTGGAAAGTATCTGGATGGTTGAATAATATCTATTGTTATACTTGTAAAGATGTGATTGATTGTTGCTTATTTAAGCCAATGTATTCTGGTTGTAGATTGGAAGGTTGTTTTATAAGTAACCATGTTGCAGCTACAATGTCTGGAGAAGTAATTTTACAATCTCTGGCCCTTAATTGTTGTAGTTTGTTTGTAAAGGTAGCTGGATGATGTCTAGTATTATTTCCAAATATGAAGTTGAAATGAGTACACTAGTATGCATATAATAGAAATGTAACTGCATAAACTGTGGATGTAGAAGGTTTTTTATATGATTCCATAACATTTTTTATTGAGATATTTTGCCAAAGATAAATATCTATCATGACTTTACAAGTGTTAGATAGAGATTTGCAGGTGTTTCCTCTGCTATATGATAAAGTATTCAGATAGGATGAATGTTGGTGTATAGACATCGAAAGTGAAGAAAATATGAGGTTGGTAGTGCATGAAGATTGATTTTCAAGATGAAATCAAATTATTTAGGCTCTAATGACCATTTTCTAAACCTACTGAATAATGGACAATTGTTGATTCCTAGCATTGGTGTGAGTATTCCTGCAGAAGCATCTGGGTATAATACTTGTAGATTTTCCAGTATATATATTTGTTTGTAGATTGAATATGTATTTGGCTAGATAAGTTTGTGTCAGACTGTATGAGGAAGGGTATATATTCAGACAATGATAATGGTCTATCTGTTGGAATGACTGTGTACTGCTTCTTCTTCTTCTTTTCCTTGTTCTTCTTCTTCTTCTTCTTCTTCTTCTTCTTCTTCTTATTATTATTATTATTATTATTATTATTATTATTATTATTATTATTATTATTATTATTATTATTATTATTATTATTATTATTATTATTATTATTATTATTATTCTTGTTGATTTTTGAAATTATTATTATTATTATTATTATTATTATTATTATTATTATTATTATTATTATTATTATTATTATTATTATTATTATTATTATTATTATTATTATTATTGTTGTTGTTGTTGTTGTTGTTGTTGTTGTTGTTGTTGTTGTTGTTATTATTATTATCATCATTATTATTATTATTACATTATTATTGTTGTTGTTATTGTTATTGTTGCTGTTATTGTTATTATATGTAAGGAAAGTATATTTGTTTTGTTTTATTATATATTACAAGTGCAATAATATGCTTCTGTATGTAAATAGTTATGGATAATAACAATGAAGGTTTATGCATTTAGTTATTAAATTATAAATATAAAATATATTTAAATACATCAATTATATTTGATAAATATGAATAGTTTAATAAGTGTAATGTAAATATCTCATAGAGTAAATAAGCAATCATTATTTAACATACTCTGGATAACATAAAGTATCTCTGTGCAATACACTTTAATAATCCTATGTTTATTTGATGATTAGGATAAGAAATAAATTAAACTTACTAATTAAAGTTTGCATATTATAAATTTATGTATTTACTTCAGCAATATTAAGCTATTTTATGACTTGTTTTAGTACCTTAATGTATTGTCTACAGCACATGATAATGAAGTCTATAAAATTAACTTTATAACCATAATAAATATAGAAGTCCGTTAAAAGTAAAGTGTTTGACAAGGAATATTTTATTGCTTACTTATATATATTATTTTTATTATAATTATTGTTATATTAATAAATTTTCATTTTATTTAATTGAACTGGTTTTCAATGCTCATTTGTAATTATCTCACTCATTTATATCTTAATATACTAATATATAGGGTATATCAGCACAGACTTTCACATGACCCACCACTCTCCACTCTATCTCATAACACTGATACACTTAATATACTGTAATTGGTAATAAATTCCTGAGAAGTTAATAATATTATAAATTATTAAGATACTTGTGGAAAACATAATTTTAGTAATGTAGAATGGTTTAAATATTTATTATCTATTTAAGAAATATAGTTTGAGTTCAATATAATCCCTTTGTAATTAAATCTATGCTTATATTTCACTCCTCATTAACCTAAACATTAGATAAGCATTCTACATGTTCCATTTTTTTGCTATTATTACATTTAACATTTAATATGTTAAATAATTTTAAGGAATATTAATTTCTCTTTGTAGGTTCTTCTAACAGCTGCTAAAAATCATTACATTTGGTGACCTAAATGTGGCCTGATAAAATCATTTACCCAAGATTATCATTATATATATATATGATCACTAGATGGAGCTTACCAATAACTCTAAACAAGTTTTATTTTATAAGTGCCAAAAGAGAAAGAATTCAAAATCTCTATCGTTAAGTCCCTATCTCCAGACCCGATCGTTTTTGAGCTTATGGCTCACCTCAGTGGAGCGCAGGGATTCTAGGAACTAGATAAGATAAAGCTTGTTTAGAGCTATTGGTAAAGTTATAAAATTTTATGACTTGTTTT
>JAQFVV010014440.1:0-36629 GCA_028023455.1 Epiperipatus broadwayi
TGTGTGTGTGTGTTACCCTCTCAAGTATAATCTTCTTTTTAGTAAGGCCCTCTGGGACTAAATAGAAACTCTGAATTTTAAACAGCATTTGCAGTTTGAAATTTAGATTTTATATTCATTCACAGAGGGAACTGCTAAAAAATATAGCATTTGAGAGTGTGATTTGAACATTCGGTATTTAAAATTTCAGTATATATATATCAAACATGAACATTCACATTAATTTTTTGAGCATTTAGTTATAGGTACTATAAAAATATTTAAATACATGTATATTATCTATACTGAACTCAATGTAAGTAGAAGTGATTTAAATTCAGACTTTCATGCTTCCTGCATCAATCCACCCCATCTATCTTATACAACTGATACACATGATCACATACATGTGGTAAAGATAAGTTATCTTCAATAAAAATTTAAATGGTCCCAAGGTATATTTAGATGAAATGACTTATTATTTCATCCATAGTTCAAACTCATCAGATACAACAATAGCTAATACAATTCTCAAAAACAACTTTAAACTTCATTTTTCTTTTTGTAATCACATGAATGATTACAAGTACTAAAAAAAATGGAATTAATTCCCAAATGCAATTTAAAATTAATTATGTCTCATCCATTAATTCAAGTTATCATATTACTCTATTGACTATTGGCACTGTTTTTCTGTTTATCTAATGATAATTATAACAATATGATATATAAATTTCATTTAAACAGATAATTGAGCTATTAAACAACTTTAAAATTTATGTATATGTTTTTAGATGCTATAAATTAAATTGCCTTTAAAGTACTGTCCATTTGATGCAATATACTAGTTTAAATATGCTCTCTACTTTTTGAAGCAGTTATGAAACTCTTGTTAATTGATATCTTTTAGTGGTTCTGTTGTTTTTTCTTCACCTCTTTCAAGTCTGCAATGTGTTTTATTTCAAGGCAATTTTTTAATTAGGGAAATAAAAAGAAAGCCATGTGAAGTGAAGTTAAATAAATATGATTGATGGATAAACTGTGTCATGCTGTTCTTGTTTAAAAATTTGTTTGACATTCAATATTTTGTGTGCCACCACATTGGTGCTATGAAGCTGCAATGCCCTTTTTTGCAAAAAATGAGGATGTTTTATTTTACTGCATCAAACAAATGTTTCAGAATGTACAGATAAAGTATTTGACCATTACAAATAAATTCTAAGTTAATAATGTTGTTTGCATCAAAAAATAATCGGCAGTCTCTTGACATTAGCCTTAATTCATCGTGTTTTTTTAGGATGTGGTGAATTTGAATTCTTCCATGAGGCCAATCATAAACTTTTTTTTATCCAGAGCAGCTTTTTTGTGAGCTATTTCAAATATTACAATTATTTTTCTTGCCATTATTCCTAACATAAACAAAATTTGACATTGTTTTAACTTTTCTGCCATCACAAAAATTGATGAATAAGAGAGACACACTTAACAAAAAATATAATACATGGTAACTATGACTTCACTTGATGAAGCTATTCAGCAGATCGATGCAGAAAGTCTCCACAAAAGGTATCTAGTGCCAGGGGTATTATGATGGGAATGCCAATAAAGAGAAGGATTCCATATTTTGGGTACCCTCTTATATATAGTTTAATTTTACATTAATAATTAAATATATCTATCTAATTTTCATTATCATATGATCACATTTTCATCCATATTTCCACACTTTTTCTATTCATGTGCTAGGATTAATTAATTTTTCAAATAACTTACACACATCACCTTTATTACACATAGGTCTGTGTGTATATATATATATATATATATATATACACACAGAAATATATATATATATATATATATATATATATAATTTTGAATAAAAGATACTTGGCTTTATATGTATCATAATAAGATAAAGATGATGTAAGCTACAGTGTTAATGAGGTGGTTGATTTAAATGATGATATGATAAAAAATAAAAATGTTTTGCTTTTTAAAACCTATTTATGTTTTATGAGTATGCTGTGGCTTGCTTCACTGAACCATATTTTAAATTGTGTAAAAATATATATGTAATTTATTTTCAATAGTTTTCACCTTTTTTATTTTTAAGTTGAATTAAACCATCCATTAATAATGATATTTTCTAATTTCTCAATGGAGCATTAATAGGATCATCAGTAAATATTTTATATCAAAATTAAATATTCAAGGATGATTTTATGAATTATTGTAAAAGATTTTTTAATCATTTTCTTAATATACAACGATTAATTATATATACATTAATGTCAAAATATTTACTAAGTCAGAGTTTTAGTAATATTTATTGCATCAACTATACTTTCAAGGCTTTCACATTATATACATAATTAGCCTGCTGAGAACATTATTTTTGATGACTTGAATGCTATTTGATTTTTGGTTCAATACATATTCATTTTGTATAATAACCACACCATTTCTATTTTACATTTGTGATCATTTCTATCTTTGCATATAATTTTAACAATTCTAAAATCACAAAGGATAAAATTTTAACATTGGACAGACCCAATGTATTCTATGTTGTAAGTTGCATCCAAATGGTGAAATGAGGGTATGTCTTAGAACTAGAATGACCAAACATTCTCCAATATATAAAAAATCAAAGATAAAGTCTGCCACTACTAACTCATCAGTCTTTTATAATCATGAAAGGGAATATGTTGTAATCTGAGTGTTGCTATAATTTTAAGGAAGAAATAATCAAAAATTAAAATAAATGAGGTGTGGTTCATTACTAGGAAAAAGCAATTAAAATGTCTGTAAACAGATCGATAGATTAGATTACGGAGATAAATAATTGGCTTGATTTAATTAAAGAGGCTGTTATTCCCACTCAAAGATAAGAACTTCCAAATATGGTAATAGGCAAATAAGCAGTGAACTATAGAGATTTTTTAGGAGATATTTAAGCCAATAGATCAGGGAATCCAGAAGACAAGTGATGGATCTGAATTTTACTGAAAAGCTTACTCTAGTGAATGTAAATAATCCTTACAATTTATACACAGAATAATTAATTCTCAACTGTTTCCAAAAGTCTATTCTGCATTCAATATTTTTTTATGCTGTTATTAAGAAGGTTCTTATTATTATTATTTGGTTGTTTTTTCAGATCTACAATGCAATATATAGAAGCAATATTTGCTTCACTCTGTCAAGCTAGCAGAGGGCAATCTGAAAAATCATCATTGACTTTCATAAAAAAGCTGTCTATATGGGAAGAAGCCACCTGAATGTGTGTCCACTATGAAAGAATCTGATGTCCAATGCTATAGAAGTAACCAGCTGCCAAACCCAAACTTAATTGATATCTACATATCTTAAATGAATTTGAAAATGTGATTTAAACCTGCAATCACCACAACTATGGTTTTATTGAAACACTGCAAACTAAACCAATATCTAAAAGATTGAATGATAAATTATTATGTTGTAATAAGTTCAATGAACTTTAAATCAATTTCATATTAATCATTATTTATCTCTGATCTAGTAAAAATATGTTAATGAATAATTATTAGTTCAAATCTGTTTATGAGCATGTATGGTGAGAGTTTTCTGCATTATTTTCTTTAGCAAGCTGTAATTTAAGTGGCAATAATTTTAAAGTAATAACTTTATGATGTTAACTTCAAGTGTAGTTTCATAATCTCTGGTCAAACTATTTATTTAAAGTTGTATATTAATTAAATCAGTTTTTCTACTTTATTTAATAATAATATACTAAAATCAGTAAGTTTATAAGTTATAAATGAAGGTTAACCACACTGCATAGATAGGCTAGATAAAGGTTATATTAAATAAACATCAATTTGAGCAAACTATTTCTGTGGTTTGAGGTGCTATTATTGATAGAAATGGGCAGCTGCTAACTGTCAATTCAGGTTAAGTTTGTTACATCTGAAACTCCTTCTTATGTAGTGCATTAATATTGAATGATTGTAAAACCATTTGTGAAATACTGGTCACTTACCTTCATTATTCATTTAGTGCATTGATGTGTGGTAGATGAAATGTTCCTATAATATATTATCTGCTTTATTTCATACATGTCTTATAGTGATATGTTTATAACTACCAATCACTCATACATGGTACCAAATACTTTAAGAAATAGTATAAAGTAAAAGATTAATTCCTACCATATGCATATAATTTGTATATGTTTTAGTTGTTGTTCAGAAACTATTGAATTACAGATGTTGTTGCTTGTATTTTACAATTATTTGACTATTTAATTGCTTATTATTATTATCAAAACTTGAAATTGATCACAGCAGTCAATTAGTTAAATCATTCTTAGTTTATCATATTATCTTATTCCCATTTGGCAAGAGCATTTTGTTTTAGAACAGGGGTAATGAGATGTATAAACTGTGAAATATCTTTTCAGTAGGTTGGAATACATTCAAAAACATTAAATGATTATAATATTCTACATTAGTAGTTTTCAAATATGTATTGTTTTAATTAAAATATTTAAGCCTTACACCATCTTATGTTGTATCTGTGTTATAAAGCAATTAGCTAAAGTACCACCAATTTGCAATCAATAACTTAATTAAAAAAATAGTTTAAGAGTTTCTTGTTTATTTCTGACCTTATCAGGCTATAAAAGAAAAAAAAATATTAGTCCAAGATATTAGAATGTGAAATGCATATGTGTATTGCCCTTGAGTGATTGTCATGTAACATTTTTTGTCCATCTGACTAGTCTCAGTTACACATAAAATGCATGAGTTGATCAAGTTATGCAAAAAGAAGAAAATTATATTTCTAAAAACATAACTATATTTCCTGATCAACTATACCTAGTAATTGTTACTGCTATCAAAGAAATTAGCTTTTATTTTTTTTTTATCAGGGCACCAGGATTCATGTAAGAATCTGCTGAAATCTGTCACATTGCTCATCATAAATTAAAAAGAAAAATGTTTTTATAGACTCGGTATCATATTTTACCATAACTAGAATTTTTTTCTAAATATTATTATTCCTGCAGCTTACTAAACACATATTGGCAAAGATAAATTATATTCTTAAATCTCACTAAACTAATATTAATAAATTTAATAATAAACAATAATATCTATTATTAATAACATACAAGGAAAAGTTGGTATTACAAATAAATATTTTATTCTAACAAATTAAAATGTTAAAGATAAATTACGAATTAAAAAAACTGGAGAGAACACACACTAATCCAGACATGAATCCATTAATAAAATACAACACCTAAACTATTAATTAAAGTTCTTGGGTGAACTAGAGTCTCTTGAACAATAAAATTAAAGTCTGTATCGGGATCCTATTATAAGCATATTTTTAATAATTGTTTGCAAATGCTTAATTTTGTCACAATCAGGAATAGTTAATCTTAACTTACTGGTAAGTTTAGTGAGTTCATGAAGCTTGTATATTATGAGTTGTGGGAGAATGAGCTCAGCCATCGGTTATAAGTTGATCTTGGTCTATTCCACTGATCGGTCATAAAAGCTTTTCTGGTGTCCATCTTCCGGAACAATGTCAGAAAAAGCTCCAGTTTACTCCAAAATGCAGAATTATTTCAGCATAGGGTGATCCTGGATATATTCTTTTGTTATCCAGGACTGACCATAGGAAAAACAGACAAAACAAGACACTGAACAAACTGGACTCTTCCTATTTATACTCAAGGCCCAGTTTTCAGACTTCTGTGCATGTTATTATCATGGTGCTTAGGTTCATAATCTTGTACATTTTTTATCAGTTTTCAATTACAAAGTCCTCTTTTTTATAAAGTTTTTGGTCATCTTCAATTAGCTAAAATATTTTTCTTTTAGCTTATATGGATTAGTAATTTGTGTCTTTTGTTCTCTCCAATTTTTACTTTTATTTTTAATTAGATAAAAAAAATGTGGATGAAAAAAATAACTTTCATTGTATGTTTAAAAAAATTATACTAAAAAAAAATCTAAATTTACTTTTCTTTAGCTTTTACCAAATGTCAATACATATATTTGTACCATATATAAATAAATGGTACTATATATATATATATATATATATATATATATTGTAATGGAGCGTCTATATATGAGAAGAAAATGATGCTCCAAACGTTATATGACAAATGTAATGGAATATATGTAATCTAAATGATCTCAAATGAAAATACACATATAAAGAAAGAAGGCCTCAAACGTTGGTGCCAAAATGTAATGGAATGCCTATCCACAATTGAAATGGCCCCTAAATTGGGAAAGACAAATGTAATAGAACATATTTATCATCCAATTGAAATAATATAAACATAGCACATCATACACATAAATAAAGACCTTAACAATCTAAATGAATCCAATTGTTGAGAAAGTCAAAAATAATAGATTGTATAATTTAAATGAAGAAAGATAAAATTATCTCAATTATATTTAAATAAATTGTTTATATGCCCTTCCAACTAGCTATACATGAAATAAATCCAAAATCATACAGAGCAATAATAAGACCTATCATTATAATTTATTCTCAGGGTTAATATGCCTAACTAACAAAATATATACTTAAAAAAAGGGAATTTTATTGAATCTAATATCAAATAAGTAAACTTATGTATATCTAAACATATCAATAAACATTGCCTTGTGTAAGTGACCAAATCCGAAATTATTCTCCATTAAGTTATGAATTTAATAAACTTCACAATGACTCTGGCACTAAAAAAGAAAAATAAGAATAAAATATTAATAATCTTCCAAATAAAATACAAAGGCATTATTTATATAACAAATAGTACATCCTTTATTTCTATATTATGGTTTGATTTTTAAATAGTATCACTGTTTTAAATAGTTATTTAAATACAAACCCAAATAAAAAAAATATCTATATACTTGCAATAAGTATATATATTAAATAGACAATGACATATTTGTGTTCAACAAGTATACATTAATATAAACATAAATTAATATTTATATTTTCCAAATATTCAAAATTAAAAAATAAATAAATAAATAAATAAAAGTATATTATGTACAGCAATGTTTGCATAAGAATTATTATATAAAGTGAAAATGAAAATAGATAGATAAATAAGTGAATAATTGACTGGTAAAATATTGTAAATTAATAAAATAGATAATGGATATGCTTTCAAAGCTAGGTTAACCCTTAAACCGCTAATTTTATCATTGGTTGTATCAGATAAAAATCAAATCTTTTAATTGGCCAACTCACAAACTGAAGACAAAGCCTATTGTTAAAACATATTCGCCTATAATATTAAATTCAACTCAGATACGTTTATAAAAAGTATATAATTAATTTTTCAGGTCATGAAAAAAACGAAAGTTCTTTCAAAAATAAATTGCTATTTATTTATTCTAAAATATTCAATATCGGCAACATAAAAGTTATAATGTAAACAAAAAGATCGACTTTTACGTTATAGAAAAGTAAATATTTCTTTTTACTACAACTTCAATATTTGGACTAAAATCTTCAATATTTTTCGAAAATAATTTTGTTTTTTTATTATTCTCTCTGAAAATTATGTTTAATTTCCATAAATATTATTTAATAATAATTTAAATCGTATTCGAAATGAAAATCTCAGCGTTTTTCTTTATTTTCTTTGATCAGGCAGTTTCTTTGTTCTTTCCAGCCAATCAGAATGCCTTTTTCGGCTGAGAGCATGCTAAGAACCAATCACAAATAATGTTCCTTCTTTGTTTAGGTTTAAATGCGTTTTTTTTCTATTTTTTACTTCTAAAATAAATCGGAAGATGTCACCATCGTACAGAACTTTTAAAAACGAATTCAATACGTATTTAACGAATATTTTCGTATAAAAACTGGCTGAGTTAGAGTGATTTCAGATGTCGACGAGGAGCCTCGTAAAAAACAGTCTTTTGGTTAATCGATTAAGTATCATTACATCAAAAGAAATCATCAAAATTTACTCCACTACATTATAAAAGGTTTATATATATGATATCCACTTTTGGACTATACTTATTTCTACAAGCATTTAATACTCTTTTTTATTATTTACAATGAGGCTCACTCAGGTCTATAAATATAACATATCTTTGACTACCTAGTCATTTAGTGCTAATTTATAACTTAATATGAATATGGAACTTATTTCACCTCATTTTGTTATTTATTTTATATACATACACACACAATATATATATATATTGAAACAGACAGATCGAAGAATCGATCTTAGTTTCATGATTGTCATTTAAGAACGGTAATTCTAAACCACTATTTACCCGCAATGAGACTTTTTCTATTCCAAGCCACATAGATTTTAAGTTATTTATTTTGTGTTTGTTTAAAAAGAATTTAATGTAAAGAATATGAGTATAAATGTCACAAATCATGGTGAATAATATTCATGTGTGTGTGGCTTGTGGATTTATATTAGCTCAATTTAAAAGTTTCAATTGCGTGTATATTTTCTTTAAATTTTAATTTTGCAAATTATACAAAGTCATTTAAAAATGCTGATCAAAAGTCACATTCCTTTGATCAGTATTTTTAATCAAAATCTTACTTGAACAAATGTATAGAATAATTAATTTGTACTTCGATAAATTAAGATAATGAATGTATATTTTTGTATTCACGAATTCCGATGTAATTGTTTTGTCAATTTAGAATCATGTATTAAATTTAAAAATAAATGAGAAACGTAGAACGTTTATCAAGAAAGGCAAATGCTATTGTATAGTCAAATTAGATATTGCTGGAGGCCGAAATCAAAGGAGGCGGAGTTATGAACAAAAACTAGGCAGAAAGGTCAACCGTAGCCATCTTAAATATAAGATAGACACTCTAACTTTTGACTTGGTTGTGCTTGGATCGTCAAGCTACAGCAAAGTAGTTGTTCCAGAGAAATCACTTCAACCATTATTAAGAAGTTGCCCAGTAAACTGCAATCATGATGGGCTGAGTCCAAGAAACTGATCCCTGTTCTGCCACTTTAAATCTTTCATACCGCTGATCTGTAATGTTTTCCGTGCCTCCAGTCTTCCAAATTCCAACATTTAAATTAACCATGCCGTTCTAAGAAATTCAAAACGCGCGCCTACGTTCTTCATACATAGCACCACAAGAAGAAAACTGGACGAAGAAAGAATGGTAACTTTTGTTACATGAACTTTTTAACTTTCCTCTCAGTAATAATTTTATATTTAATCTGTTAATCAAAGTAATTGCTTGTAAATTTCTTGCTTTTCATTTGAAAATGTTACACTAAAACCTGTCAGTAAATTTCTTCTCTAATATTTCGGTGTGTGCTCTAGTCTTTAGATGATAATTATTAATATTTGTGCCTACTAATAATCCATTTGTGAATACATTTATATTTTTACTATTACTTATTTTACAAACAAAACGATGCCAATAATAATATTTCTCAACTCTAATTAAAGTCAGTAAAGTTATCTCATAATATTTATTATATTCATTTTAAAAGTAATTTTCTTGTATCGAATTAAAAATCGTCATTTATGTTGAGTTGAGAAATATTCAAGTATTTTTATTGTTTCTTTTACTTTGTCATGATATTTTAATCTATACTCCAAATCTCAAATACTTAAAATAGTCTAAAATTTTATTATAATCTTTTGTTGTATATTATTACGGAGTAAGAATAATAATTTATTATTACCTTCCGAACAATCTGGGGAGTTATGGGTTTCAGAGTAAATTTAATTAATTATTACTTTTGCGATCGTTTGATTTCACCATGTTTTATTGAATAGTTATATCGGACTGTTGCGTAGAAAATGTTACGGAGAGAAAGGGTTTTATATAATTTCGTTTTAAAATCCACTTCCGGTCACTCTTCCTCGATGTTACTGTGGCAATGCCTTTACCTTCGCTTAAGTTGGCGTCTCGTTTTACTATCACATGGAGAGAAAGAAATTCTTCTCCAGGTAATCTCTTGGATCACCGGGGTTCGAAAATGAGCCCGGCTGGTGGTAGTGTCCCGGATCTACTTGGGGGCATTAAGACTTGTCAAAGTACAAGCCGCCCGGTATTCCGTCAATGCACCGCAAGTTATTATTTGTAGTATACATTAATCCCTGCAACCATCAGTACATCAGTATTATATATCATATTTTTATATAAAATTGCCTCCCATTTATCCGTATGCGCAATGGTTTGAAACTATTAAAATAAAACAACTTAATAAAAAACTAGTAGATAAATATTTTAAGTGCTCCAATTACTCTGATTCTCATATCAACCTGTACAACCATTTAAACATATAAATATTGGCATGAGTTTTTTAATCAGTACAAACCGATTATTGATGACTAGCAGCAATTTATTATAAATACATATGAGAGTTACCGTACCTGTAAATAATATTATTCAATGCTTTCAATAATTTATTAAAAATTTGTCTAACCTAATTTTGTCTCTCTTGCATTATTACTCTCGAAATCTAGCCAATCACCTGCTGTCTGTATCGACAGCTTAAATATATACATTAAATTATTAGCCGTACCAATATCCCGACTATAAGATATCTATGAAATAGCTGATTGTAGGTAATTTAGTCTGTGTTTTTCGATGAGCTAGTAAAGGGAGAACCCCGTACCGTTGTAATGTTGTCATCGGTGGGTCATGCCAGGGTTTTGGGTTCGAATTTAGTTTGCATTTTGGAATTTATTCCTAAACGTGGACTGGGTTCGAATTCGGATTACTGTGTGTGAATAGGCATGGTGATTTTTACCGGTACAGTGTATATATATATATATATATATGTATATATATAGATAATGACGATTTCTAATTGATAAGTAACCTCTAACAAATCAACTCATCTATGATTCACCTTTAAGAACACATTCCATTATCAAATAAATAAAAAAAAATATTTATTTAAAAAAAAATTAAGTTATGTAAATAAAACTTTTGATAATAAAATTTACAAATATAAATTTTACTTACTAATATATATATATATATAATAACCCATATGCAATCTAAACTTATAGATTTACTTACAAATTTCTAATACTGAAGTGTTAATTTTGACATTTGTCAAGCGTTTGTTTTATTTTTTAAAAAAAAACAAAAAAAAAAACGCTTAAATCGAACAGAATTATGCTTATAAAAACGTTTCATTTTTCCAATTAAAAAAAACAAACAATGAATATCAGTTTCAAATATATATATATATATATATCATTTACATTAATAAATTTATGTACTACCTTTTTAAAGTTCAACTTGTTCCATTGTTTTATTCCTTTATATTTCTCTAATATTAGAATGCATTCTAGCTAAAGTGATGAAACTATCACGTTAGAGAAAATTGTTAATTCTTAGACGTATGTATATTTTTATCTTTCTAAAATTCCTTGCCTTGAAAAATAAATAAATAAATTGAAATGTTGAATCCAATATATTAATTCTAGTTGTTCCACATTGCTTTTAAATTTACCATTGTAGATTTTTTTAGATAGCTATCATACATTTCAACACAATGGAATTTATATGTTGAGCCATTGCTTAATTTCTTTTAATTGCTAGGATAAAGTCAATAAGATTGCAGCACTTGAACTGCAACAATATTATTATTCACCCTTCCATTATTAAGGTGTTTGCATCCAATAGATTATTCAATTATTCTCAAGAATGGTGATTCAGAAGAAACAAAGTACAACTAATTTTTCTCCTTCAGTTTTTTTTTTTTTTTGTAACTATCTTCATAATGGCCTCTGTTTTGTTGTTTCTGTTGTTCTCCACATGCCAGAAAATGCAGTTTTGAAAACCATTGTTGCATATGTTTTCTTTTAAACAATTAACATTCAAAAAAAATAAAAATATCAATCATATAAAAAATTATTAAATCGAAAATTTATTTGACAGCTTTAAATATATATATATATATATATACACATAAATAATAACATTGCATTTTTTTAATAATCACTACAAATAAAATATTATTTTTTATAATCCACAATTTATATGTCTCTATTTATTTATAATAATTAAAACATGTCACTATTACCATTAAAAATCTCACCATTAAGAATAATAACAATTAAATATTCACAGTGATGTACCTCAACAAATAAATAAAATAATAAATCCAAACAACATTAACTATAACTAATAACCATAAACAATAATAATACTCCATATATAAACATCAAATCAAAGACATTTTTTTAATAACAACAAATGATTTTTTTAAAATAAAGGTAGATTTATCGATCTTTTACAATATATATATATATATATATATATATATATATATATATATATATATATATATATATATATATGTCCTTGAAGATGGACTCCAAAAATTATATTTGGGAGAATTTTTAATATTTGTCAGCATTATATAGATTTGCAATAATGTATATTGAATAGATTGCTACCTTCATTTTTTAAAAGATATGGCTTTTATTGGCATAGAAATTTTAAAAAATAATGAGAATCCAATATGGGGACAAGCTTTATTAAATAAAGATATATTCATATATAAATTAAAAAGGATAATTATGACTAAAATTAATTACCAGATGAGTAATTTGACAAGATTCCTATAATGTTTTCATTAATCAATCAAAAATTTATTGATAGTCATAAATAAAAATCTATTTCTTTTTAAAATGTAAAAATTTCTCAAAAAGATTAAACTAGTCTTGTTATGCAATCTTATTTTTATGTTTACAATTAAATGTATTACTAAACTAAATATTGTTTAACAAGTCGTCTAATAAAAATAATAAAGGAGTGAGTTTTCTCTATAATAAGACATGCAGTAATACTTTTAGTATTGCACAACAGGTTATGTAAAATTAAAATCAGAGTTATTTTCACTTTATATACATTTAAAACTTATTAACATATGGAGATTTGAACCACTCAAACAATACTGAGAGAAAAAAGTTCCAATATGATAAAGCAAAATATATCTCATATTTTTTTTAAAGAACTTTAAAAAGTTTAAATTTACTGTAGGAATATAAATACTGATAAAAAAGTAATTGAAATCTAACTAAAAAGATTATTGTTAATAAATGTCCTAAATTAATCCTTAACATTATATATATATATATATATATATATATATATATATATATATATATATATATATATATATATATATATATATATATATATATATATATATATATATATATATATATATATATTGTAATAGTAGGGAAGGAAAACAACATAATAATTAGAAAATGTCTGGGCTGAGAAAAAAAAATAATCGTATGACAAAAATATTAATGAAACATATGGCCAAATAAAAAAAGAGTACTTAGAAAATATGAATAATTAGGAAACAAGAAGAAAAATTAGTGTAAAAAAAGTAAAACATTATTAACAGTATACCTATTTTTACAAGACAAAGTATCACTCATGAATATGAAAATAATGAGCAAAATTAATTATGACCTCCCAATTATCAAAATAACAAATACCTTTATTAAAAAAATAAACTCCCTAAGTGCCAGACTATTTGGGAGTGGGAAAATAGCTACCATCAGCATCCAGAAAATGCAGCAACCTAGAAGAATTAAAGGCATGTCATTTCACTCCATTCGAGCCTTTTACCTCCAAATATTTTACAGCTTAATCACTAATCTTATCGAAAGACATGGGCATAAACAAATCACAGAAATTGCCCCCCCCCCCCCCAACAGATCAGCCACCTTCTACAAAAGATCTTTATTGATACCCTCATTGAACTACTCAACACACACATGACTCTCACAAAGGAACTATTTGATTAGAAACTTAAAATCTGGGATGCATATAAGCTCCTTAACCCAAATGTTAAAATTGTGGACTCAAAACTTGGCATTACCAATAAAAGAATCACATCACTTTTCAAATTCTGAAATATGGAACCTAAGTATCTAGATCTTATAATAAAAATCAATCTGGAGGCAATACCTACCAACACTTTCCTATTCTATAAAAGACAAATTGCAAAAATTGATCCAATCTGCATCAATTGCAAGAGACATGAAAAACATTTCACCATGTTATATTCAACTGTACAGGGTTGGAAAATATCAGAAAAATTATCTATAACCACTCAAAAATCAATTACTACAAAATTCTCTCATTAAAAGACTGCCTAAAAACCAAAATAATAGCAGTGATTAGACTCTTGATATTCTTAACATACACTATTTGGACAGTTAGGTGCATGAAAATTTTCACAATACCGCACCTGAATGAGAACGCTTATTTCATATAAAAACTAATTAACATGAAGCAAAAAGATGAAATTTTTGCTTCAAAAGCCTGGTATGAGGACACATAGAACCTATTCACTATACCACAACTGCCTAGGACCTAAAGCTTCAAATTGAATTTGTCACATAAGATACTCTAAGAAAATATCAACATAACAAGCAACAAAACATGCTCAGGATCATCAATATTGATACACAACCATTGAAACAAAGAATTAACCCCCCATTCTAACACCCTACTAATCAACATATAACAATAGTAGCAATAATATATTTTTTTGGAAAAAAAAGAAGAAATGTTTGAAATCGAAGAACAAGTAACTTGTTTAGTTTTTTTTTTATCCTAAAAGTTTGCAAAAAAAATTACTTAAATATTATTATTAATTTGAAAAAAAAAGTAATGAATTCTGTCTACATAATAATTTAAATAATTCAGGTTATAAAGCTTCATTAAAATTCAAGAGTAAATTAAATTTATTTCTATGGGCAACTCAAAAATTAATGCTTCTTTATATTTGAGAATTCTATGCATAACAGTGAAACCATCGATGGTGTTTTACAGTTTATTTTCTTGGCTAGTCTGGTTAATTTGTGAATTTGAGGTTAGTTTGATTATATGTAGATATACAATATTAACACCTAGCACAAACTAAATTATAATATGTATATATGTATTAGTTACTCTATATCTAAACTAATATAAATTATGTAATCACAAACTTCCTCAATAATTAGATTATGTTAATAGTATTTATTAGGTGTGCTGAATTTTTTAGCACAAAGAAAATATTCATTATGTTTATATTTGATATTTAATAATTACAGATAACAATTTTTTAATACCATTTAACAAAATATCAAATTTTACTCCGGCACCATAAGCATATCTTTTTTTCATAGGTTAGTTTAATAATTTTATACTATATTTAATATGTTTTTCCATGTAAAAAGTTATTTATTTTGTCAAATATTAATTGCTTACTTGGGTTTTATTAATTGTGCTACTACTTTATTTTAAACTCAATTTATAATATTTTTAATTCAAGTATATTTTATATACCTGGAATCTAGCTGTAATGTAGGGGATTTCAGCACAAACTTTGAAGCTCCTTTCAGTGAATGGCTGAAAGGAGCTTGAAAGTCTATATTCAAGTCCTCTATATATAAGCTTGATTTAGTAATTTATTTTGTCCCATGTCATATTAAAGTTAGAATACTTTGATATTGTTTAATTTTTTATTACATTAATTTTTCTTCTTGTATCTTAATTATTGATATTTGCTAAGTATTCTTTTTTGATTTGTCCATGTGATTCAGTACTATTTTTGTCATGTGATTATTGTCTTTTTTCTCAGTCCAGTCATTTTCTAATTATTAATATATTTAATATTTTGATTTTTAGAGGTATTTGATTTTTTTTTTTTTGATTGAGCATAGATCCACAAAATTTTCATGCTCTTTTTTTATTTTTTGTTGGTAATTGTGATTGCTTATCTAATAGTCAAAATAAATGAAACCGTTTACAACAATGGCCCTATATGTTCTGTCTTCATTTTGTGCTTGGTTATGTTAGCAGTGGTATTGTGGCTCTGCTTAAAAACCAAAATGGCAGAGTGTGCATTCTAAACCAGTATCAAATTTATCTAGTGGAATGGCAAGTGTGCATTCTAAACCACCCCTCATTGTATAGAGAATATAGATAGGGTGTTTGTTGTTGCTTGAGATATTAGTACTGAAAATAAACAAAAATATTTTCATCACCAATATCTCAAGTAACAGCAATAAATTGTTGCAATCACAAACAAGAAAGAAGCAGTAGCTATATATATATATATATATATATATATATATATATATATATATATATATATATATATATATATATATATATATATATATATATATATATATATATAGGTAAAATCTGTTAGTTAATTTTAGTTATTGAACTGTTAGATCACTATTCGAGTAAGTAAGCAGATAAGAAGTTTATTGCAAATTTACTACTATCATTATATAATACAATTTAAAAATGCGAAATTTCTACTCAAGTTAGCTTTGGGCTAATTGGATCCAGACAAAGATTCTGCAATTTGAAGAAGTATATTCCTACAAAAATAAAATATTTTTATACCTGATGTTTAAAACAGATTAACTTTATTAAATGTTGTAAGTAATAGTGACATCGTTTTCTCTAATACTCTTTATATAAACAGACTAATCCATTAATGTTTTCCCTCCACCCCATTCTTTTAAATAATTGAATACTTAATCCTTTTAGCAAAGATAAAAGTCCTGAACTATTTTTTAGAAAACAATTGTCAACAATTTAAAAGCTAAAGCAGTAGCATAGACTTAATTATAATACTATTCAAACTAAACTAAGAATAATATTTTTTTAAAAAACAAAAGTTTTATATCAGAAATCTCAGTATGATATAGATCCTTTATTATTAAAATAAATGGCATTATTTTTTGATGCTGTTAAAATTAAATATTGATTTCCATTTTATTTTCCAATAACTTTCCTATTATTTATTAATAAATAATTGCTGTGCATATAAAAGCTGGAAAATTTGAGATATATTGCAATTTTTTTTGGAAAATTATATATAAATATATAATTACAAGATTTGGCAAAAATAATGCAAATAGTTATCATATTAGGATTATAGTTTAGCATTAAACAGCACTGGAAATACCTGGAACAATATTTTTTACAGAAAAAAGTCTATTGAGATAATAAAAAGGATTAATAGAATGTAGAAATGGATTTTATAATTCTATAACAAGTAAAGTTGTATATATCTAATTTTAAAGGATTCGCAAATCAATTATTGCAGAGTATTTTAGGCATTAATATCAAAAATTACTTAATGTTATAAGACTGAAGACTGGATTCACAAACCTGCTATCACAACATGTTATTTGAAATCAAAGGAAACTGACTTAAATCAAAACTTGTTACAAAATGTGTAGTTTTCTTTCCACTCACAAACCAACATACTGCTTAAAATTTTAATCTAAATATGCTCTAATGACACATGTCATTACTATTAAAAGTCCATCACAATCTTCACAAAAGGATATGTATCGATAAGGTGCAAAGTTACTACTTTTTGATGCAAATCCTGTGATGTGAATGTTTTGTTGTTATGTCTATAAAATCTGTTTAGTGCACAATTGAACTATTGTTCTTTTGTGAGATGAAATATCTTTCATACTGTTCTGTCCATTAAAAGTTTTCTGAAAATAATCAAAAATCAATCTATAAAACAGATATTTCATAGTGAACTTTAAAACATGGTGGTAAAATTATCATAATTTAAGCAATTTTATTACTTACATAGTTGAACTAACTAAAGAAAACTATTTTCAAGTATGAAGATTTTATCATAATATTTCTTATCTTAGCTAGACAACTTCATTATACACAAATTTAAAATTAATCTTATAATATGACCAATGGATGAACCATGGGTTTTCCCCTCAGCATCATCATTTCCAGCTTATATCTAAACTATTTTGAAAATATAATCACTCCATCATAACTCACACACCTTCCAGATCTCATATAATCATGTTATATCAATGACATAATCACTGGACTAGAGATTTTAACCCAGAATATTAAAGCAAATCTACAAAACCACTCACCTTTGTTGCTTATATTAGACTGGGAAGATTCATAGCAATGTGTCACAGATTTAATAATATAAAGAAACATATCTCAATTTTATTATTCCATGGGTAATAAATCACTTAAAATTTGTGGGTTCATGATCTCAAATTCAACTATTTCTCAATCTCACAAACTAGAAGGTCTATTCTCGTACCTATTCCATAACCATGCTTTATATCACAAATCATCTTGCAAAGCAAACTTATAAATATATCTCAAAGATTTAATATCCATTGGAATCAAACAAAGTCTTCTAAAAAAAGAAATTACTTTTACAATAAATTAAATTCTAACTTCTCTACTGATGAGAGACCATGAGTTCTCTTGCAACACATCCCTACATTAATAAAAACTTTTAATAAAACATTTTTTTCAACTTAGTGCATTACTTTTACTCACCAACTTCAAGGACTGTCATGAATCTGAACTTACCCCTAGCACTGTTTAAAAAATTAAGTGCCCTCAAACAATCTTCTATGGTGAAACTCAAGACTCCTTATCTATACACCTCACACAGCAACAATAGTTATACAAAAGAGCTTCAAACAAATTTGAACACAACTATATCTACCTGAAACACTAAAAGGTGACAGGACATAAATTTATTCCATCTTCTGCAACTATTCAATACACAGAGAGAAATGACTTGAAGAGGAAAACTAAAGAGAATGCTATATATACAACAACAATAATGCTATCAATCACAAAAATATATTCTTTATTCCTCCAAGAAATAGATGCTCTAATCTAAATAATTAACATTGTAATTTAAATAAATTTGAATTCCATAAACGTGTACACATATATATATATTGAAACAGTTGACCTTAGTTCAAGATCGAGTTTCACTGTTCTACCACAATCCATTTTTCATCCTGTTTTTTGTCAAATGTATATAAACTATATGTATATTTCTGAGAAGCATCTATGAGATTTATAAATATAAATCTTAACTAAAAATTTTCTTTAATTATTTTAAATATTAATATCTCTAGATGCGACTCATATATATACATATATTAACTGAGCTTTTATATATATAAAAGCACAAAGAAATATTATAAATAATTTTGTATTTTTTTTCTTAATTATATTTTATTTATTTATTTTTTTTTTCATATGACTACATAAACATTCAAGATGGAAGCTGCAGTCATTAACTGTCCAAAAGTAATTAAAGGGGTGGGAACATTACTTTGTTTCATGATTAAAAGGAATTTTTAAATTAAAGTAAAATTTAAAACAAAGCTAATTGATTTAGTTAGCTGTTAATGTTTTTATCAAATCTATTTCCAATTTGGAAATTGATTTGAATTTATTTTTGGACAGTTATGATTGCATCTCTACAAACAATAGAGCAGATATTTCTGTAAATTAAAGATTAATTAAGAGTTAAGAAGTTTAATTAAAAACATTCTTTGAATAACTCAAAGTTTGTATGAATAGGGCCAAAAATTTATTGTGTCAGAGTCCAGTCAATAGTCACTAGCCAACTTCATATCTGTTTAATTTTGAGGGGCCTAAGCCACCTTCCTTTTTGTCTTCAGCTCAACTCTTCACTATGCAGAGATGTAGCTCTTGCTGATCAAGAGTGTCTGAGCCATAAGGAAACTGCTGAGGCCAAGAAACATGCTTTTAGATCAAGTAGAATGTGCCTGCCATAAAACAATCAAAGAATGCCACCTGACACAGAAGATTCATCAGTCCTTTATTCAATAGAATCCATGAGGTAACAAGCCCAGTCATTATAATCATAGTATCTAAATTAAAAATTCTAACTCTCTAAAATTAATGTTCTCTTTATTTTGAATTTCTTTTAACTTGCCAATCAGCGAGTATGTTAAGTTAATAATTATTTTCTTTGTGTCAATTCTCTGTGATCCAAATTAATGTTACTATAAAATTCTTCATACAACT
This sequence comes from Epiperipatus broadwayi, assembly GCA_028023455.1. Taxonomy (NCBI): domain Eukaryota; kingdom Metazoa; phylum Onychophora; class Udeonychophora; order Euonychophora; family Peripatidae; genus Epiperipatus; species Epiperipatus broadwayi. Next base: position 19,879 of record JAQFVV010014440.1, read on the forward strand.
GACACTTCTTATTATTTTAATAATTTAGTGTGATTATGATTTAATTTTAATGATATTTTTATTGTTTCACTTAATTTTTATTTGTAAATGCCAATCAAACCCAGTCTTATGAACTTCTTCTATATTCTGCTGTGGAAAAAAAGAGGGGAGGGGAGATTAATGATTTATTATTTATTTATATCTAAATAGTTTGTAAGACTGAGTTTTTCTTTTAAAATGAATATATGTTTTTTTTAATATATTTTACTGTAAAATTATACAAATGTATAAATACTTTGCAATCTGGAGTGGATATTTGTGTCCATTAGTTTTATTAATTTCTTTATTCATCATCATCACCAAAAAGGCTGGTGAACAAATTCTATTCTGCTGTTCAAACTTTTAAGTGCATGAATTTTAGTTTTTTTATATATTTAAACAAAATAGTATTGATTCAAGAAGGGGGAGAAATGCATGCTTCATTAATTATAGTTTTAACTTCTGATAAATGATTTTATCTTACATTGGTCATTATTTTAGCATATTATTACGTATTTGTTAAACCCTTTAAGGATTTAGTTTAGCATTTAAATTCAATGACTTTATATCCTTATCATAGCAATGCTGGCATATGTCAAATTATTAATAAGCCACATTGGGCTTTGATATGATTCACCTGTATCTCATTCCAGGGAGTCATGATCATCTTTGTTTGTCATTCTACTCCTCCAAGTATATATTTATATACTACATTGATTCATCTGTACCTCATTCCAGGGATTCAAAGCCTTCCATTTTTGTTATTGTTCTTATTCATAACAAAAGTCTAAGTTTATTTTTGGAACAAGTTGGTCAGTGTAGTTGAAGCTCTGCATGGACTTACCATAAACTGGATCCATAGCAACTTCCTACCTACCTTTCCCCTTTTGGTACTTTAGCAGGAAGCTGGTATACCACTTAAAAAATTGGAGAACGACCATGTCTTGGCAGAAACTGCCACCCTCTCTCTCTCACTGACATAATGCTAGCACTGAAATTTCTTATAGTTTGTTTTCTAATCTGCTTAGCAAAATAAATCATAATGATATGTGATAATGAAATGTTTTGCTCTTTAAATATTTTTGTTGGAGTTTTAGATCCAACTTCTCATGAAGCTGCCCTCCCATTTATTGAACAAGCCATTCCCTGTATTGATAGAGTTTCACAAAATCTGATAGTTAAATATCAAAAATGTTTAATAAATAAATGTTTTTAAGTATATTTTGGTCACCATGTATCCTCATTTTAGTGTCATAAATAAAGTCTATAAATGAAAATAAAGTTATGTATACAATGCCAGGGGCATCCCATTAAAGTCACCCAAACAGCAAAACTCTATTATTGTCATATCTTTATATGTGTTTTAATGTATAAACATCTACCAATCACCCAGATAAATTTGTTTTTGTAACATTGAATAAAAACCTATTTTAAATATACATTCAGTATTGTAACTGCCACACTAAATTGATATCTATTAAAAGAAAATAATTGTATAAAAATTGGCAAAGATTTGTAACCAAAATAATAGTTTAAATGCGTGAAGTTGGTTACATATATAAAATCTTAAATTTTTGTCAAAATAAATATTTACAATTTTATACTTTAATCCAGTTGTTTGAATCTCCTTAATAATATTTATATGTATGTATATTTTTAACTTATATCTTGGGTTCACTCAATCTCTCATCATCACTTGAGTTCTCATGCAAAACAATGTAGTACCGGGCACGGAAATAATGAATTTATGTAGTATCATTGTAGGTGTTGTTCATAGTGTTATAGATTTGGGGAATGGCCAAACAGATTAGAATTCATGATTGCTCCTCACCTGTGTATCTCAGGCATGATTGGATTCAGGGTACTTTTGCTCAGATTCTAAATCTTGTTGGATGGACATACATTTTCGACCAATACACACACACACACACACATATATATATATATAAATCACACTCATTTCTCCATTATTTTCAAATTTTATTTTGCTATGAATATAAGATGTTATAGTTTCTTGAAAGCACTCAGTCATATAATTTTTATAGATCTAATAAACTTCTATATTAATGCATATAACAATAGTTCCAACTAAATCATTAGATTATTGTCTGCTTATTTTCCATTTATAAGCTACAGATATCCATCCATTTGGCAGTTTTACATTTTGATATTATTCATTGTAAATTATTTGGATGTTTCAGCACTAGAAAATTTTAACATTAATCAAAACAACTTTCTTGCACAACTGTATAAGTACAACATTATATAATTGATCACTAAAACATATATTATTGCTTATCTAAAATGCTATATAAGCAACTTAAATTGCTTCAAATCTTAAGGTATTGAAGCTTTTAAGTTATTAATTTGAATAATACAAAAACATAAATATGGTGTCTATATAAATATTTATTGATAAAGGTCAATTGTTTATAACTACTATTGGATTTAAGTCTCATTTTCATTTAATATGTAATTATATAGTTATTAAAAAGTATTAAAATTATTTTTTGTGTTAATATATGTGTTATTAAATGTAACTTAGGTCAAATGATATTTTGGTCTAATAAAATCTTTTTTCAAAAGACCTAAATTGTTTACATTAAGCCAGTATCATATATTATTAAAATAGATCTAAATTTAAGACAGACAGATATAAAATGGATAGGTAGATAGACTAATAAATAGTAGATAGTTAAACTGACAGGTAATGCAATATATAATTGTGTTTATGGCCAAAAATGTACCTTTACTTTTTTTATATTATTCAGACTTCAAGTCAATACAACTTGTTTATATTGAGCCAAAAAGCATTATCCTAAGTTAGTAACAATATACTTTGTGACCAGTTATATAGTGTTGGACATGATATATAAATTTGTATACTTATGTAAGTAAGTTGGATTTTTTGGTTTAAAATTTAAAGATATTAATATCTACACAGTCATTAATTTTTACAGTAAAAATAAAGCTGGCTGTGGATGAATGTTTGTAATGGTTTTTTTTTCATTGATGAAAGCTAGTATCCAAGCTTTAAATTTATGTTAGTTCATCCATTTGGTGTTCATTTGTTATTGATACTTTTAAAGGTGGTTTTAAAGTAGAATGATAATAAAGCAAAAAAAAAAAATCATAAATTTGCATAACTCTTCAGGACCAGAAAACGATTCTAATATCTTGAAACAATATGTTTATTAAAAAATTGACACATTATTTTCAAAAACCCTTCTTCTTCCAAAATAGTAAATCATTGTCCACTTAATATAGTTCAAAGAGGTTTAATAAACATGGCAATGTTCTTCAAATCCCCCATTGCTTTTTAACAAAGTATTTAAATATTATTGATTGCATGGAGGCCACTTTTTATTACAAGTGAAAAACTAAAAACTTATACCAACATGTTTCAAAATATTTAAGGCTTTTTTATGAAGAATTGCTTAATATTATTTTATGCAATAAATATATATATTGCTTTTTTCACAATTCTAATAAATATATTATTGAAACCCCCATTCATATTTTGTACATGCATATGTGTTAAAATAGTGAGCTAATGGGCGATATGTTTAAAAACAAAAAGAAAGAAATTGATAGTTGATTGCTATAAAATATACTTACAAATCTTCATAAACTTTTTAAAAATTATATCTTTATTAAACTATAATTTCGTTTTTACAAATAAATTCTACTAAGATCTCTTGTTTTGATGCTAAAATACATTATACATAAATACGTTGTAGAAGTATGTAGAATAATGAAATGCTTAATATATAATTTAGTTTTCAAACAATAAATTTTGTTAAGAAGTCCAGATGTTAAATTGATTTGATGCCTTGCATTAGATATACTTTGATTTTTTTTTTAAATATATATTAAAATTAAGATTATGGATAAAATTACTTTTATTTACTTATAAAACAGTTAAATCAATATCCCATGTTTAAATATAACATTCTTTGATAAATACTCACAAGCCTAAATTAGATAGAATAAACTAGTGACGATATTTCTTTTTCACAATGTTAAATTCATTGTCACCAATTTTTTATTGCAATATATTTAATCAGTTATATATTTTAAGAAATCTTCAACATATCCTTTTTAAAGAGTTATTAACCATTCAAATATTTCACACATCTCTATAGCTAAATTAATTACACTGTTTTAGGACTAATTCAAACCTATTAATAAGAAATAAAAATAATTAATTAATTTAACTAAAGTGTTAGTAATTATTATAAATATAAATTTAATAGATGATACTTTTATTTATTTATCATTCAATTATTTTATTGTATATATATATATATATATTGTACCGGTCGAAAACCACCACCCCCAATGTCAAATCGGATTCTAACTCAGCTTAACCAAAACCGAATTCAAACCCAACCCAACAGCTCAGATAGTAGTCATCGACGGCACAGTGCTATGCGCCAAGAACTAGTTCAATGGTTGGTGAGGACTAGAGACCCTTGCACTGACACGAATATCTAATAATTAATTACTTTGAATACTTTTTAAATCACATCATATGTATGTTCGGGTTGCCAACACAGACAGCGAGTATTAACATTTAAATAATTATAAAAAGAATGATGAACTAAGAAACCAAGTATGTTAGAAAATATTTAATAATAATAATAATTTGTTTTGTTCAATAAAATATAGATTGCATTAGTTACCTCTAGTCTTTAAAAGAATTTATAAATATAATAAGAGTGGCGGTCCTTATCATATGCCAACAAGTATTATACAACATGGGATTCTATGTCTATGCCCCCAATGAGAAATATAAAGGCAGATAAAGGTATTCATTAAGAACGGAAATGATTGTTCTAATTTTATTACGGTGGAAGGTGAGATTTATTTTCACATTCGGAAATCTATTCACGAAGAGCAAGATACGTATTTTAGGGCATAACTTTATCTTTATTTGAAAACTTATTTAATTAAACATATTTGAGAATTGGTTCGACTTTAATTTAAATCACCTCATCACGAATTACGAGCACGGAGCGGGTTTTACCGGAACAAAGATGCAATGGTACTGACGAATTACAAGGCAGAGAGTAAAACTGAAAGATGATCGCTAGTCGATGATCGAAGTCCTATGGCGGCTTGCATTTGGCAAGTCTTACGCCCTTTGACTAATGAATCGGAAAGGAAGTACTTTCTTCCTCGAGAAATTTAAATAAGAGAAGATGATCACCGACCAGCCTAACGGAGCGGAAGATGGCCCTACGTCAGCAACATTTGATGATGATGACTTGATAGTCATCGTTGAAAAATAAAACCCATGTAGAATGCTCTACGTGATGACTTGACCAATTAATTAAAGTCAAACGAGCTTTTATCGAACTATTTTAAAACATTTATAAACTATATTAATTATGCCTAATATCGTGCCCTTCCTGAATATTGATATAAAATAACAAAAGCGGAATTAAAATACATTTAACCCTTTATCGACCCTTTTTGCAATAAAGACCTTTAAGATTATATTTGCATAAGTAAATATTAGTGGAACAAGAAAATCATTTAACATTATTTGAATACATATATATATACTTATAACGTAGATAGGAGCTGGGGACATAGGTGAAACATTGAGCTAATAATTTATTAATAGCTAAAGGTAAGAAAAAAAATAGTAAACATGTAATATTTTCCTTTGACTCGATGACTACTAGAACTTATAAATTTAGCTCTAATGGGCGAGAATTACTATTTGAAATTAATGTTATACTATTTGCGTGAGGCAAATGGAATCAAAGGGCTCATCGAGTCGAAAGATTATTGGCATATAATTTTTAAATACGACATTAATAAAGCACACTAACATATATATATTAAACGAACCGCCAGGTAAGAAAAGAAAAAGTTTAAAGACTAGAGATCTAAAGAATTACGCTATAGATTTACAGTAGCATTTTATAACTAAAAGGTGTTACAAAGATTTACATTAAAGAATAAAAGAGCTCTTAAAAAGAAGGAGTATAAAATAACGTTCGAACTGGCCAGAAAGTTTAACGTTCATATTACCATTCCGTGCTTGTCCTCAAGTTACTCCTCCAAGTTGTTGAAACGTAGGCATCATTGGTTAACTACTGGAATAGTATTTTAGTAGCTTTCATTATTTTAGCAGAATAATCGATCCGGAAAACGGTTCAGCAGCTCCAGTGAAGATTCCTCGGGACTTTAGGAACCATAGCCAGATCCCTGATGTTCTAGCCCTCTATCATGATGAAATACAATTTTTATACACACAGAGTTCACTGCATTACTCTACAACCAAAAACTAGTCTTTTCTTTACTTTTCAGGGCTATATATCTACTGTTCACTGATGCCTCCGGCTAGCGCTCATTTTATTATCAATCTCTTTTTTTTTTATAATTAGTTGTTTTCAGAAACATTCCTTCGATAAGGCTTTCAAACTAATTTTTGAATTCCTTTCCTAATTAGAAAATGAATTCTTAAAGTCTGAAATGATTTTAATTAAAAATTGAATTCTTATCTTTTTTTTATTAATAAAACTTTACTGTTGTTTTTGAGAATTTGAAAGCCTTTGGAAGGAATGTAGCTTTTAATCGCAAAACTTTACAAATTATTTAAAAGTAAAAAAAAACAAGTATTCCCGACGCAATGAAACTTTCGAACAATTATATATATTTAATATTTACAAACATATATACGCACAATCCAGGCAATTTAATATATGTAAATTCATGAACATTTTATCATGAATTTATTTAGAGAATTGATCCAATTTAAACTAAACTAATTAATTTTACTACGTATTTGAAACAAGTTATTCATTATGGAAATTAGCGTGGATTGAACGTATAAAGCCCCATTGCATCGGAAATCTAAGGTTAGTATTAGGGTAAATAACATGAAGCTAGGATCGAACTCAGATCCGACTGCTTCAATATATTGGAATTAAATTTTGAAAGTAAAAGTATATGGTAAGAATATGCAATTGCATCTATATAAAAAAACTGGAAAGTTTTAAAAATTTCCATAATAAGTAATAAACTTTACTCTAATATTTTTTTTAACTATTTACTTAATAATATATATATTTTCTAAAATTTCGTTTTATTATCTAAACATTATTTTACATATTTTATTTTATATTTATTTTTAATATAGAATAATTCACTAATCTCAATTAACTTTGCATTTTCTAAAATGTCTAAAGGTACAGAAATTAACAGGTTTAATTTTAATAATGACATTATATTTCTTAGGAAAGAAAATAATAAAAATTATTAACAATAGGCAGATTTTTTTAGTCATGTAATGTAACATAAAGGGTATAAAATTCTTCAATTGTATCATCTACCATAGAGGATATTAAAAGTATATAATTATTTTCTTTCTCAAATTTAATGATAATTATCATCATAGATTGAAATAATTGTCAAGTTATTCATCAAATATTTAAATGAAGTAAATGTAAGTAATGATTTATTTTGCAATAAATTCTTCAATGAAATGGATTTAATTACACTGTGAATACAATTAAATAGTTCTATAAATATTTAACAGAAATACAAACAAATAAACCATTTAAATAAAAGAATGGTTCTGTTTAATAATGCCCCGTGAAACATGATGCCATTTATAAAAGAGTAAAATATAATGCTAAGCTTTTATTTAATAGCTCCACAGATTTGGGTGGCATTTGTGACAGAATAAAATATACACCCTAAAGTTGAATGCCATTTGTGATGGAATAAAATATGAGGATAGTATAACCTGTGTTATAACCTAATTATTGATCATCATATGTAATAGAATAAAACATGCAAAAAACAGCAATCCTAATTTCATAATGCCTGTAAATTGCAGTGTCATTTGTAACAGAATGAAAATAATAAACTAAACCAAATTAAATATCAAACAATGAATAACACTCTAACATTTAGTGCAAGCTTTTATCAAACTTGTGTTTGAACATGACTTATAATAAAATAATAGAACACTAATAATATTTGCTATATCCCTATGGATTTAAACAACATTTGTAATGGATGGAAAAATGTAAAAACATTATTTCAAGTTATCCTAAAAATATGAGAACTATTTGTAACAGATTAAACATAAAGCAATAAAAACTAAATATCATTATCTTCTAAATAACAATATTTACCTATTAGATAAACTACTTATAATATAATGAAATTAATGTGAAAGAATGAGACAAACAAACTTTAATATTCCTCATGAATCAAAACACTGTAAATAACAATAGAAACTTATACGAAAAGTTAAACGTTATTTGTATTTAAAAAAAAAAAAAAAAGATTCGTGAATAGGTGAAAATAATAAATTTTGTATGTCCTGGGAATTTAGATACGATTTATAACAAAATACAAGTTATAAAGATAAATAACAATGTCTTTAGCATAACCTACAAACTTAAAATACAATGATATCTAAATAAAATATAACTCAATAATTGATCTCTAATTATGACTAAACAAAATAAAAGTAATGCTAACATAGCCTACTATCCCATTTATATCAATATACTCTTATTAAATAAGTTACAATAAGATACTTAATAATATAAAGGTTTTATTACTTATAAATTTATCCAAATTTGTCTATTCTTAAACAGGCATATAAAACTTTCTCTTCAAGAATCCCATAAATTCATAACATTAAATTGTAAATAAAGTATAATAATGTATGTTAAACTTTAGTGAGCCGTAGTTCGATCTTGAAACTGTAGCTGTTTAATCTTCCAAACTAAACCGTATAGGTTTGACAAGAAATAAAAAGAAAATTAATATTGGTTAAAGAAAATTTTTTTAAAAGACTTTGTTTGTTGATCTTGAAACTCGTAATTGAAAACTAACTCATTTAAATTTCTGTGGGGATTTCATATTTATCCCAATCTTTACTGATTAGGTAGAGAGAGGAAAAGTGATTATATTTTTTTAATAATAAGATTCCTGAAGTAAATGAAAGAAAAAAGTAATATTAATAATATTTTATATATTTAAACATAATGAAAAGAAAATGTTTATTTGTATTTGAAGAAATATATATATATACTAAAAATCTTGTTAGGCTGACAAATTTATGAGAAATATTGCTAAGCAAAACAAAAAGAGGCAGAAAAAGAAACAACTGATCTACAAACTAAATAATAATAAAGTTATAAGTAAAACTAGACAAGAATTGAAATGATCATATTTTTAGACATTAAATATTTTATTTTCTTCATAATAAAGTTATAGTACTTTGGAATTAAAACATTAATTAATACAAAGAATATTATAAAATGATTCATAACTAAAATAATATTTAATAACTGAAATACAGGCTTATTATATACTTGTATCAATATATGTAATATATAGGGTATATGAGCACAGACTTCCCATTAAACCTTTCATTTGTTTGGTTTAATAATTGTTTGTATTTTTTAACAAAGTAATAGTAGTAATAATTAATCATTTTTAAATTATAAATCATGTTAATTCTTTTAAATACATCTTTCAGATGTCAATAATAAACTTGTCACAGTATGTAAACATTTTAGATATATTTATTTATATTGTATACAAGCAATTTATTATCATAAATATAATTGTTTATTTCGTTTATTTATAAACTCATTAAGTATTTATTATTTTGCAAAACAATAATAAAACAGACTTAAATAAGCCATTGCAGAGCCTTGACAAGTGATGAATAGCAAGAATTGTGTTTTTTATTTGTTTATTGTCTAGATAAAAAGATTGTATACTCTCTTGTCATTTAATCAATGAGTGGTTTGCCAGGTTAACTAAGAAGCAGTTATTAAATAAATAATATCCTAAGATTAATGAAAAATTCTCAGCTAAGTAAATAAAAGTGTTTTTTTTTTTTCATTTAAACTTAGGTCATAATTAGAGCAGGTGCTAATAACTATACTATTAGATATTTTATTACTTTGCAGTAATTATATATATATATAAAATTCAGGGGGGGGGTAACACCTCACACCATTTTTTTTTTTTTTTTTTTATTAAAAAATATAAAAAAAGAAGGCAATCAAATCTTTTTTATTTTTGTGTGGGTTGAATTCCCTTTCCTGTTGTAATATTTATAAAAAAAAAAAAAAAATGATTGTTTACAGTTATTTGCACTCTCTTATTTTAACTTTATAAAAATAAAAAATAAAAAACAAGTCACATGTCATTTAATATTTTATATATATATATAATATTGAAGGACCCTTGTCAATCTCGCATTTTTCCTTAAAGTTATCACTCATTTTCTAGTAGAATCACTCATTTTCTAGTAGAATTTATAATGTAAATTTTATTTATTTATTTGCTTCAGTGATAAATTAAATAATTGTATTTTTGTATGTGAATTATATTTGCTAAAAGACACATACAAAGGTAAGAAAAATTAATAAAAGTTATTTTAAAACAAAGCTAAATATTTAGTTCATTTATTTCTTTTTAAAACTAGTTGTTGTTGTTGTTGTTATTATTATTATTATTATTATTATTATTATTATTATTATTATTATTATTATTATTATTATTATTTCTTTTTAAAACTAGTTGTTGTTGTTGTTGTTATTATTATTATTATTATTATTATTATTATTATTATTATTATTATTATTATTATTATTATTATTATTATTATTATTATTATTATTATTATTTTGTATGTTTTATTTAAAGAGCTTTTTTTGGGCTTGATTTTGAATATGAAATAATTATTTATTATTATTACTAGAAGCATTAAAAGAAATTGAAAAAAAAAATCTAGATACATTAACTTATATTATATTCTCATATTTGAAGAATTTTAAAATTTTGTCTTAATTAATTTAAAAAACCTTAAATTTTTTTGTTTTCCCTTACATGAAGATTCCTTGTATTTTATTATCATTTTGCAATTCATCAACATATTAGTATATGTAACAATTGCTTTTTTTCTACAAATCAATAATAGATTATAAAGACCTCATAATAAAACCTAAAAAACTAAAATGACCTTTAGATATATATTGTCCAACAAAGACTTCAACAAGGAAAAGTTGTTCACAGATATGTCATGAATTTTTACCATTGTTTGAATTTCAGTTAAAATGGCTTGCATGATTTTTTATTTGGGAAGTCATATGATATCTGAATAAAGGAAGTGATAGAATTGATCTGCAATCCATAAATATTTATCTCTGAAGTCTGTTATTCTGCATTGCATCAACCATCCATTCTAAACTATCAGGAAATTAAGTCATGTAAAATATTATTCTAAATTGCTCAAATTTAAGATTTTGTTTATAAATAATAGACAATAGATCCTTGTATAATAGCAATATTTATCAATATCTGAGGATATGTCTTATGAACATAAACATGTTATTGAGTGTGTAATGTATATCTTTTCTAACATTTCCTTTCATTAAAGATTTATAAATCTGATGACATAACACTCATAGAAGTAAATTTTTAAACATGTTACTTAGTGTTTTTGGCTCTGAAATTGATGATTATACTTAACATAGTTTAGGTTTTAAAGTGTCAGAAGTCTTTTGATAATCTGTATATTAACTTATCTATTCATATACTTGACTTTTATATTTGCTCTGAACATGAACAATTTTATTTTCTATTTATATTTATATTTCAGAGTTTGGTTTACTTTATTAGTACTTGTTACTGATTTATATTGATTTGTATATATTTAATTATTGTTATTTGTAAATATTATTTTCTATTTATTTTTATCTTTCAATTATGAATAATCATTCACTAAAAGATTTATGTACTTCTAATAGTTAAATCATATATAACAAGAGACATTTTTATCTAAAATATTACAAATTATTATGCTACTTTTATCTTTAGCTTCTAACTCTGTTTGCAAAAATAGACTTCTAAAATGTATTTTTTTTTTTTTTAAATTGATCTCCAATATAAAATATATATGACAATAAATAATAATTATAGCAGACAGAAAGTTTTATAGAATAATAACTTAATTCGTTAATTTTTTTTTTTACTGGCTTTAAAATATTTACCAGTGAAATTTTAAAAATAGAGTCAAATAAATTATTAATGGCATTGTTCTTTGGATTCAAAAAGTGATTGTTTTTATATATGAAACCGCTCTTAATATAAAAAATAAAAAGTTATTTTTTTTAAATTGCTGAATTCTTATTTGTAATTTCACAAAGACAGTGATTTAAGATTTTTATCTAAGCAATGCAGGAACACCTCACAAATGAGTGCAATTTGCAGCAACAAAAAAACATATGTGGTCTCATGTAATTTAGGACTTATTTGGAATGTAGTTTAATTTATTTTTTTAATCCATCAGAAGTTTAATTGTAAAAACTTCTATGACGAACATTCACAATATGTTGGATTATTATGAATTTATTTTATAAATAGCCTCTAAAACACTTTCTTATTCTGATTTTTGTTTTGAAAAACAAAATGTCATTCAAAATTTTGGATTTAATATTAAATATTAATATAATACATATTGCTGCTATAATAAAATCCATTTTAGATAATCAATTTTAAATATTTCTCAGAAGATATTATAAGTCAATATATGTAAAGTACTGTATGCTTTAAATCAGGTTAATTTTGTGGATGTTTTAGTAAGAAATTCTTCAAAAAAGCATGATTCAAAAACTGCATTTTCTATAAGATTCCAATAAAAATATTTTTGTTCAACAATAATATCAGCTAAATTTGATCTTTATAGATGTTGATAAAGAATCATTAATAATCACAAAACCATTCATAGATAATATGATACTATTTTCATCTGCTCCAGAAATAGAATTTGACTTTGAGTGATGAATGAATCTGCCCACCATTAAAATCTTTATAAGTATGTTTTAAAACAATAGTGGATAGCGAATCAAATTTAAAAATATATTTACTAAACAAATAAAAGAATAATAATAATGAATAATTGATTGATCAAACGATTATGTGATATTTTAGAACTAGAATGAAAGTTTATGCTTTAGCAATACAATATTATTAGCATCAAAAATACAAATTAAAATTAACTTGTTATAATATTTTAATTCTTATCTTCTTTTATATTTATTTATTTTTGATTTTATATTTGTTTTTTTAACACTGCCCATTACATTTTATTTTGTATAATTCTTAAATTATAATATATATGGGAAAAAACTAAACAACTAGAAATTAATAAGCCTTATAAGTTCTGGTTTCTTCACAGTTCCTTTAAAAGGGACTGTTGAAAGTTAATTTCCACTGCTATGAATTATTTATTTATAAGATTATTTTGATGTTAATTTTGCCCTTATAAAAATATTAAATATAATCCAATTGTTAAAATGATATGTATTGATAGTTAGGTTGTTGTGAATTCATCCTATCTTATCTAAGCTAACTTTCAAATAGTGCATTTATTCTTATTGTAATATTACCATGAATTTATTTGGCATGCAGTAAAAATGACATCAATCAAAGGAAATATATAGCCAAATGGCATAAACAGTCCTTGGAATGCTAGGTCAGTTTACTGGATTGTTCTCAATAATGATAAAATTTTAGTACATATTGAAATCCATTTAAGAGAAAAAACAGACACTGTGAGACAAGCTTCAGATGTTCAGATAACCATCAGATGTGGATCAACAGTACATACATTATCCACAATATTATAAAAGGCATGGATGCATGCTTAAACCTGAAGCAGGAATATACTAGCTACAGTCATACCCCTAAAACATTCCTTCCCAAAAATTAACTGTAATTCTACCAACTAGACTATCATAGTTGACTATCCATATTGCAATTATTACATATTTTATCAGTTCTTGAATTAAACTTCAAAGTTAAATGGAATTAATCATCCATATTTAGAAGAGTAAATCTGTAATGAATATTTTATGCTTCACTCATATGTATTATTATTTTACATATTGTATAGTATGTAACAAGGATTGTAAGGATCTATTTATGTATTTTCTTAGTATCTAAGCCCGCAAATAAATTCAGTAAAAGTTCTTGAAATGAAATAAGTGAGTTCTATGTTATAAATATCAATTAGGTATGCTAAGTAGTAATTGCACTTGCTTCTCTTAAAAGAGTGGAAAGCTTTTCCAGCATTAATAAGTGAGGTTGATTAATAATTGATTAGTTAGTAAAACAAACTAATTAAGTATCACATAGAACATTTATCATTTATCATTTTTATGATGATTTTTATCAGCCTGTATTTGAATTGAGTATTATTTTTTGAAATAATAAGCAACCTATTCCTATTTAACGTTAGTGTCCTTGCAACACTGTCGGATAATAAGTTTTTCGTATCCCAAGTTCAGATTAGATTTAGAAACAAATATTACTATTTATTAGACAATTTATATAATTTTATTATTGCTATTATTCAATTTTATTATTTATTTTGATTGTGTAATAAAGTAATTGTTAATTTTTAATACTTCTCTTTTGTCATCAGTAAAGAAGCATCCTCACTGCATATTTACAATATAAAGTTCATATGTGAGATATTAGTTTGCACATAAAATCTATATGAATTAAATAAATTATTATTGTAGTGATTCTAGCTGAAATATAAAGGCAGTGAATAAGATGATTTACATAAAATCTCTTTTATATTGTCATAACTTAAAATGCAAAGCACACTTTACATTCATGCATTTATTTTATTATTTTATGCAACTCTAAAATAAATTATTAGTCAACTTAAATGTAAAATTTCTATCCTCTGTTTTAAACACAGATTTAATTGCTCTTAATTAGTTTTTATAGTAAAAAGTATTATGTTTGTCAAAAGTTGTCACTAAAATAGAATAAGATTTAAAAATAAGCATACCATTATTGAATACTCCTGACAATTTTATTTATTACTTTATTAAATGTAAAATTATTATTAAAGTATGTAATAGTTTTAATTTATGTAGAATGCAAAGTGCAATTTAAGTTAGGGATAGTAGTTGCACTTCTTCCACATTATTCTCTCAATCGAGATCGCACTCCATCTCAACTAGCTTTCTTCTTTATTGTTTTAAGTTTGGTATCTTAAAGTTGAGGCCATGATAATTATTGTTAAAAATTTAAGTTCCATTAGTAGTAAATTTTAACTATAAAACAAGATATAAAATTTTTGATTTTATTTTGTGTACTTAGAATTTATAAAAGAGAATTAATTGCTGGCAACATGATGTATTAAAGTAAAGTGAATTATTTTATATCAACCTTATATATTGTACCATTGTTTATATAGTACAAATATATTGGCATCCGGTAAGACATTTAAAAGCTAAAAAGAAAAGAAAAAGTAAATTTAGAGTTCTTATTAAAAAGATCCAATTAAATGTTTAGCTTGTATAATTATTTTTTTTTTAAAACGTACAATGAAAGTAAAATTTTGGTCCTATTTCTTTTTGTATCTAATTAAAAAATTAAGATAAAAAATGGAAAAAACAAAGACACACAAATTACTAATCCAGATAAGCTAAATGAAAAATATTTTAGCTAATTAAAGATGGCAGAAGGACTTTGTGAAAGGAAGACTTTGTAACTTAAATTTAAGAGAGAGTGTACAAGATTATTATCTTGTATGCTGATAAAAGAACAAAAGGATATGCAGAAGTTTCAAAAACTGGATTGAGGTATAAAAAGGGGAGGACAACTTTGATCTGGGTCTTTTCTTTACCTTCTAGTTGCATGTCTAAATGTTGGAGGTTTCCATGAGCATAACCTGTGGAAGTAATATACTTCTGCACAGGTACACCACTTGCTGTACCAAGCTATCATGCAAGCATGAAAATGGGCTTTGTGAAGATCACTTTTTGCAATGAAAGGGTCACTACAAACATGCCTTTTCTCCAGCTATAAAGTGGAATAATGGAAGATGCCATCAGGAGAGACCAATGGAAATTCTTAAGAGCTGGGGATCCCACAAACCTACACCAACTTACCAGTAAGTTAAAAGTAACTTTTCCCGATTGTGACAAAGATTGCAAATAATTCTTAAAATAAGCTTAAAATAATCCCGATAAAGACTTCAAATTCTATTATCAAGAGACTCTTGTTTACCTAAGAACTATAATTGTTGAACTGTTTTTTATTAATTGATTCATATCTGGATTAACGTGTGGGTCATCTTTCCAATTAATTAAGTCATAATGTGTTTGTTTTTTATTTTTATATTTTAATTTGTTAGAATAAAAAAAAATATTTCTAATACCAACTATTCATTGTACATTATTAATCATTAATAATAAATTTATTAATGTTAATTATTAAAATTTGAAAATATAATTTTACCTTTGCCAATGCTGTACTAAAACTCAATCCTCCATAGTTTCCAGATAATTTTGTCATAACTAAATAAATAAATTGGGTTTAGCCAGTGGATTCTGATATGGAATCCTGGTGCCTTTCAAATAAATTAAAAGCTGGCTTACTTGATCCCATTATTTTAGTAGTTACATTAGTTAAAAGGATGCTGTGCGACCAAGAAAAATAATTGCATCCATTAAATCTTACTGAATTGTCTACCTAAACAAATTTAATAGTGTACCGGTCGGTTTTGTCTGTTCATATAACAAGATCTAGCATCTAGGCAAAAGTACCTTGAGTCCAGTCATGCGCAAGATACATAAGTCAGGAATATTCATGAACTCTGCCCTATTTGCCTATTTTCCAGATCTACCAACTTATGAGCAACAATTCCAATGATA
>JAQFVV010014441.1:0-36582 GCA_028023455.1 Epiperipatus broadwayi
CATGACTTCTTACATGTAGAAAAAAAAGATAATGATGGTCCAATATGCATATTTCATGCTGAACCAGCACTCATCAGTTGGTCCAGATGGCTATCTCTCATACATATGTACAATCAATGCTCAGTTTATATTAAGGTAGAAATTTTCCAAACTTTTAAAGGATAAGCTTCAAGAATTTTACACCCTCCAACCTCTGCAGTCATTTATATTATTGAAAATCTGTTAATGTAACACTCAAAGGTCTTGTTGATGTCAATATTATTTCACAGCCATGCTGAACTTTATACCTCACTCTCTGATCCCTCCGCATATGCTCATTTAAATACACATAAGAGGAATGGGCAGAATAGAGGCTGAATATGTTATATTCAAACATAATTATATTGTGTATACTAAACTTAATGTAATTTAATGGAATTTGAACTCAAACTTTCAAACATCTTATACAACTGAAATAGATGGCCACATACATGTGAAAAAGATAGATTGTCAATGATATGAATGGTTGAAGATTTGGAGGGTGGAGAAAATTGAAGCTTGTTAATTAAAGTTTGAAGATTTGGGTATCTTAATATAAATTGAACACAGTTGTAAATATGTGTGGCAGATGATTATTTGGATCAACTGATAAATTCTGGTTGAGCATAAAATATCTATATTGGAAATTATTTATTTTATTCACATGTATGTGGTCATGTGTATCATGTGTAAAAAATGAGGTGTATAGCTGCAATGAGTTTGAAAGTCTGAGTTCCAAATCATTTCCGATATATATTGTAATAGTTTGGATATATAGAGTTACATAGAATGATGGAATCCTCATCATGCTCTAAATGAATTAAAAATAAAATATAAAAATTGTAATGAAAAATTTAATATTAAGTGAATGTAAAAGTAATCCATGAGAAATCTCTAGCACAGTCACTCTGAGAGTTCAGCAGCTAGCCATCCTAAGTATAAGTATAGTTAAGTACAAATTCACCAGCATTAAAAAATAAGTATAAGTCATTCATCATTATGAATAATCAACAATCAAAATAAATGAACAGTCAATCTTGTAATTGAATTTGAAATGGGTCTACTATAGATAGATCAACTATTTAGCCTTTGCCAACTTAGGGCAATTATTTAAACTTAGTGTGGATGCACAAACTAAGTGCTCATCCATCAGAATGTATAATAATCATAAAAACAATAATGCTGGGATATTAAAACATGCTGATCATCATCAATGCCCTGGCATTTAGTACCATTGATATACTGGCCAATTGTAAACATAATGTCTAATAGAGACTAAACTAAATAATATGTAGGTATGGACTTTAAACAATATTCTCTTTGCATCAATCCCGGAAGATTATCAACTAGATGCCCATAAACATTAATATACACTTCTTTTATATAATTGACTTTATGCATGAATCTAGTTCAGAGAACACAAGTTCTATAACTGCTATTGTGAACAAGAGATGATCCAACATATAATATTCTATCTATTTAGAATTAAGTTTACTGGAATAATTGTAACAATGGAATATAAGTTTATTAATAACAATAAATAAACTAACATTAAGGTCTATTGAACATGACTATATACATATTAGTTAAAGCTTCTGACTTTGATTAACATAAAAAACAAAAATTAAATTAAAACCTTGTGATTCACATATATGTTCCACTAGCTTTATATAAAACATCTATATACATGAGCACACAGATGTGAGGTATAATATAAAATAAACCTATTTAAATGATCATTTAATGATAATAAAAATTGATCAAATTTTACATTTATATCTACATGATATGCATTAATATATGCACACAGACATGTGGTATAATTTATGAACATATCTGAACTATCATAAATAATAATAAATTCTTTTAAGTTATCACATTTTAATGATACAAATGCCTCATACTAGGTTTACATAAAACACATATATCATCACAGAAATATGCAGTATAATAATTTATTAATATATTTGAATTCATACACCTAAAAATGAAATTAATTTTTTTCTAATACATAATTATTGGCTAATTAACAAATATGTCTGTGCATATAGAAATGCATGTGCATGCTGATGTTTATGTTATGACATTTTATCAAAATGAAATTATTAAAAATATATTTTTCACATAACTGCACAACTATAATGTGTGTATACATAAAATATAGATATGAATTAAAATTATTAATTAGCTTGTCTTATGGTCAGTAAAAGTTTTTTTCCTTTTTTTAAAAAAAAT
The DNA here is from genome assembly GCA_028023455.1 of Epiperipatus broadwayi. NCBI lineage: Eukaryota > Metazoa > Onychophora > Udeonychophora > Euonychophora > Peripatidae > Epiperipatus > Epiperipatus broadwayi. The sequence continues at coordinate 2,254 of JAQFVV010014441.1, forward strand.
AATATCACCTCTTTGATAGTTCATAATAAAAATTTTCTTTTTAATAGATTACTCTTAATTAATTATAAATGTCTTTAATAATACCCCAGAAGGTTTATATATTTTTTAATCCCAAAATATTTTTTTAGATTTTCTTTTTCAAAATAAAATCATTTCTGAATCATTCATTGCTTTACTTTTTAAAATATAGATTTTAAATGTTTTTTTAAATAAACAATTTAAAATAATATCATTTTCTATATATCTATCACTTTTAAAATGTCATTTTAAAGTAATTATTTGAAATAACTCACCAGCTGCACTTTATATAAATATGGTATGGTATATTTATCTGTGTTTATTTGCATATGAATAAAGTAGCATACATATACCAATTCATTCACAAGCTGATGGGCTCTCTAGGTAAATGTCATCATGAGGACAGGTATAGTCCAGGTAACTGATGGCCTGTAATGATCTCTTTCTCTCTAGGATTGGATAGACTTCAGGTAAGCTAGCTATTTTGTTCACATTAGGCAGGATAATGAACACAGAAAGTAGGAAATCATTTTTTAGAAGCTATCAAAAGCTGTTTTTAATCTTCAAGTTAGTAAAGTGAATTTCCTATAAAGTATTTCAAGCATTATATACTTCCTAATTAAGCCAATAAACATCACATGATCACCATTTCTTATACTTGCTTATAACTTATTAAAACAGGCAAAACTCCATACAGTATTGCCACTCAGTGCAAGACAGAGTAATCAATAGATGTCAGAAGGCTTGTGCATAAAATCCTTATCTAGTGCCTATTCATCCAATATCCCCAGACTAATTTCTGGCTTGTGGCCTTTGTCAGTGAGAAGCCTTGAATCTGTTAGCACTGCATCTAAATCTTAGGATATAATGCAACCCTCCTGGAGCTACCTTTTATCTCTACTTAACTACAAAACTATGAGTCTTAAATTTCAAACACAATAATATTTTCAAGCCAGAAAACTAGTCTGGGGATATTGGATGAGTAGGCACTAGATAAGGTTTTTATGTACAAGCCTTCTGACATCTATTGATTACTCTGACTTGCACTGAGTGGCAATACAGTATGGAGAGTTTTTCCTATTTTAATACTTCCTAATAAAAGCAAAGTTTAGACTAAAACAAAACAAAGTTATTTATTAATTGGAAAGTTGTTACCTGCAAGTTATTTAACTATCTAAAATTTGTTATGTGGATCCTCTGTCTTGCATTCAGTTACTTCATAGTAGTTCTGTATAACTCTCTGAAAACCAACCAACAATCTAATCTTTTTATCAATTCTTTTTATAGCCAGGGTGGGGTCAAAAAATTCATTAACTCAAAAATTGTTTTTTTATCTTTATCAATTTTTTTAATTTACTTTAATCCTTTTAAAAACAATTTTGAAATGTAATCAAAGTATAATGTACAAAGACTTCTTTAAAAAAAATTCTAAAATAGATTAGTGAATTTTTACAATTATCCAGTAGATTTATTTTAACATAAAACATGATTGTATACCATGAAATCCATATGATTACAGTATATATCACAATATGCTAAATTTATTTGTTTTCAGTACATTAGGTGATTGTACAATCATAAAATTGAGCTGAAGAAAAAGAATGTTCAAGCTACAACATTGTTTGCACCAAAATAAATGTATAGGAGTAAAATTGAGCAAAAGAAATGGGATATTCAAGCCATAATGTTGGTTTTACCAAATATAGAACAGTATTTTGTGTTTAAATCAAAATATACAAATATTTAACAATAAATATTTGATTTTAAATAAATATTTATATTACATGACAGTTGAATGGTTATGAAAATTTAAAAAAAAACGATTCAATTCAAATCTATATAATAATATTAAGCTAATGATAATCATGATGATGATGATTTATAACATAAATACAAGTCTTCCCAAAATATTTTATTTGTTTTTCATTTTAAATAAAATAAAAAATCAAACTCTCAAGTGCCAAACTTTCTAACTAGAAAGTTTACTTTTAGAATCTTATTAACATCTAATTGTCATTTACACCACCATTCCTGCATGCCCCCCCCCAATGATTGCATAATTTCTCAGGGTTGTGAATATTATTAGAACAGTGGATATCAAAAGCACAATGTTTGTATTGAGTTAGATAAGCAAACCCAAACTAAAGGGATAATTAACAATTCATTAACAATGAATATATGAAACTGTTGCTTATATATTTGCAATTATCAATACATATACATATACATAATAATAATAATAATAATAATAATAATAATAATAATAATAATAATAATAATAATAATAATAATAATAATAATAATAATAATAATAATAATAATAATAATAATAATAATAATAATAATAATAATAATAATAATAATAATAATAATAATAATAATAATAATAATAATAATAATAATAATAATAATAATAATAATAATAATAATAATAATAATAATAATAATAATAATAATTACAAAACATAGTTTTCTGCAAATATTCTTTTAACATGTTTCTGGATGTTTTTATTAATTGTTGAAAAGATGGTAGTCATTCTCCTGATGCACTAGTGATGTTAGATAGGAAATGTATTAGCATTGAATTGGTGATGTTAAATAGATATAGTACCAACAGGTCTTTGGTCTTTTTCATGGCACAGTTCATTTGCTTTTTTATGTTATGACTAAAGCAGGCAAAAACCTATTGTGTATGTTTTTAAATCTGATTGCATTTCCAGATATTTTGACCGGTGTGGTTTTTGATTATCTAGTGAAACATAGTAGATATTTTTCTGTTAGATAAAATCATCATATTTGCTGTTGTGTTATAAGGGAAGTATTGAAAAATAGTAAAAAAATAGTCAGCAAGATACTGCTATTCAAGTGCTTCTTGAGTTGAGTTTTCAGATAAAACTAGAGTAAACTAAACTACTGTACTGAAATATCGTTGTCTCTACCAAAAATAGCCATAGTTGCTTGTTTCTGACTATTTATACCATTTGATGTTCAATAACAGATTTTTCATTAGCTAGTTACAAAATTTGTCTTCTGTTTCTTTAGAATACATGTTTTTTGTAAAACATTTTTTTATTTCCTTCATAACACTTGAAAGCAAATTTACAGATATATGCATAAATAAATGAAAAAAAAAATGTTTTCTCTCTCTCTCTCTCTCTCTCTCTCTATCTTTATTTACATTAGTTAAAAAGAAAAAAAAGTATGTCCAACTTTTAAAATTTGATTGATAATTTTTAAAGTATTATTACTCTCCAAAGTTTTAATATTACATTTAGACTTGCCATAAAATTTAGAAACTGACAAGATTTTTTAAATTTGATTTTCCATTAGAAAGGCAGCTCAAACAACATTCGAAATACTTTATATCTTTATAAACTATGCAATTCAAACTTTCTGCATATATAAAAACAATTTTTTTTCTTACTTTACATTGCAATTTATTTTATTGTTTTTCACATTTTACAAATTAACTTTATAAAATATTTAATAATATGATTAAATGCATAAACTAACTTTTTAATTTTTTTTTTTTTTGGCAGTTTACACATTTATTTTTCAATTTATGAGAGTTCTTTATAAAACAATTTTTTTCATGCAATTTTGTAACAAAACTAATTTAAGCTACTATCAGATGTTTATATTCATCATCATCAACCATTATTAATCCACTGCAGGATGAAGGTCTCTACAAGTTTAATCCATCTTCTCCGATCTTTAGCTTCTCTTTTCCACAACACCCCTGCACATTTTCTTATTTCATCCATCCATCTCACTTGTGGTCTCTTTCTGGGTCTTTTACAATCTCTTGGAATCCAGTTTAAAATTTCAATTGTCCATCTATTATCATTTCTTCTAGCAATATGTCCAGCCCAACTCCATTTCAATCTTTCAATTTTTTCAATAAGGTCAGTAACACCTGTTTGTTGTCTTACCCATACATTGCGTTTTCGATCTCTTCTTGTTACTCCCAACATACATCTCTCCATACTCCTTTGAGTGGTCTGAAGTCTCTGTATTGCTCTTCTATTAAGTGTCCAAGTCTCAGATCCATAAGTAAGAACTGGTAAAACACATTTGTTAAAAACCATCCTTTTCAAACACATAGGCATATTTTCTTTTAGTATCAAGTTATTTCTACCAAAAGCACTCCAACCAAGTTTAATTCTATGATTAATTTCCTCCATTATGTTTCCATCTGTATTAATAATCTGACCAAGGTATTTGTAACTGTTAACTTCTTCTAATTCTTCATAATCAATCTTTATTTTCATATTTTGAGCAAATCGATTAAACATTACTTTAGCCTTTTTAACATTTATCTTTAGTCCTACTTTTCTACTTTCATCTGCTAACTCCTGCAACATTTCCTGCAGCTCTGAAGCATTATTTGCAAAAACAACTACATCATCTGCAAAATCTAAATGACTTAAATACTCTCCATTTACTTTCATTCCTTTAGTTTCCCATTTTAATCCACAAAATACTTCTTGCAGCACTGCTGTAAAAAGTTTTGGTGATATGGAGTCACCTTGTCTTACACCTTTCTCAATGTTGATTTTTCCAGTATCATTATGTAATCTAATTGTTGCTGTTGCATTTTTATAAATATTCTTTAAAATATGACAATAACCTGGATCTATACCTTGATGATCCAATGCTTTAATCACTGAAGAAATGTGTATAGAATCGAATGCCTTTTCATAATCTACAAATCCAAAACATAATGACAACTCATATTCATTTGTGCTTTCTATGACTTCTCTCAATACCTGGATATGATCTATTGTACTAAAACCACTTTTAAATCCAGCTTGTTCTCTTGGTTGGTGGAAATCCAAAGTTCTCTGTAGATGAGTTGTAATTATCTTGGTAAAAAATTTATATAAAACTGATAAAAGGCTGATAGGTCTGTAATTTCTAATATCTTCTTTATCACCTTTTTTAAATATTAATATTACTACTGCATTCTTCCAATCTTCCGGTACATCTTTATCATTTAGACATTTGGTATATAACTTTGCTAAAATTGTTTCTATTTCTTCACCTGCTTCTTTTAATATATCAATTATAATTCCATCATTTCCTGGAGCCTTTCCTTTCTTCATACATTCAATTGCATGTCTCACTTCTTCATTTAAAATTCTGGGCAATTCAGAAGATGTAATAGATATAGGAGGTACTTGTTTTTTATTACTATATAATTCTTGATAAAAATCTACCAATTTCATGATGTCATCTCTCTTTTTAGTAATAATTCCATCTTTTTTTCTTATTGCAGATATAAATTTCCTACCAATACCAAAATGTTGTTTAACATTCTTGAGACTTTTATTTTCTTCTACAGCTTTCCTTGCTATTTCACAGTTATACTTTCTTGTATCATTTTCAACTCTTTTCTGTACCATTTTACAAAATTCGAGATATTCAATTCTTTTTAATACATCACTTTTGTATATCTTCATATTCCTTCTTTTCTTCATAAATTCTCTAGTCTCAGTAGAAATTTTATTAGTCAATTGCTGCTTTTTTCTACCAGCTATCTTTGTTGCAGTTTTTAAAAGTGTATCAGTTATTTTCATATTAATTTCATTCAAATCTGAATCATGTTCAAAATCTCCTAACACTTGAAACCTATTTGTAAGTTCTAATTTAAATTCATTAGAATGTTTCTGAAGATTAGAAATATCAACTGTAAATATTGTTTTTCTTAATAATTTTTGTCTCTCTAGTTTTACATTAACACGTAACTTACACCTTACTAATCGATGATCACTTCCTGTGTTAAATTTATTAAGAACATTACAATCTTGAAATATGTATTTCCTGTTAGTCAAAATATAATCCAATTCTGCTGTACCTTCATTTGGATGCTTCCATGTCCATTTCCTTTTAACATTTTTCTCAAAAAATGAATTCATAATATAAAGTTTTTCTTTTTCTGCAAACTCCACAAGTCTATGTCCTCTCTCATTTCTATTACCATAACCAAAATTACCTACAGCAATTTCATCTTTCATGTGTCTACCAATTCTAGCATTAAAGTCTCCCATAACAATTTTAAAATGTTGTTTACTCTGATCAAAAGCCTTTTGTACATCCATATAAAAATCTTCTACTACTTCATCACTATGAGAACTTGTTGGGGCATAAACCTGAATTACTTCCATTTGGTATCTGCTATTAAATTGTATAACTAATCTTGCAACTCTGTCCGATACACCATCAATCTCCACAATATTGTTCTTCCACTTTTTATTTATAATGAATCCTACTCCACTTGTATTTCCAATATGTGTGCCTTTATAATAGAGTATATGTCCACTTTTTAAATCAATTGTTTCTTCACCTTTTCTTCTAACTTCACAAAATCCAATAATGTCCCATTTAATATAAGACAGTTCTTTTTTTAATTTTTGCAATCTTCCTTCACTTGAAAGTGATCTGCAGTTGTAAGTACCTAAATAAAGAGTCATCATCAAATGGCAGCCTAGGTCCACATTTAGGTGATTCTTAGTACCCTCCGCCTTCAGCCACCAACCGCTGTCTTGGTTGGTGACTTTACAGCCTCCTGGGAATAAGGGCCATGCTTTATTTTTGTCTGTTGTAATTGTATATATGTATTGAAAAAATATTTATCATTTACACAAACATTCATTCTGCCTTATCAGGCACTGAGAAGAAAGACCATGGTGTTTCTTGATCTTAAACTCAGAGGTAAAAAGCCAATAAACTCACCACGCTGGCTAATGCATGTTGGTGAGCAGCCCATCCATGTTCGTATACTATATGAATAATCACATAGTAATAACAGCTGCAACGACAAGAACGTATGGAGTGGACCTTAGGAATTTGCCCTGCTCGGTTCCTTTAAGGCCTCCAAGAAGAATGAAAGGGTCTCCTTTCAGTTAATAGCAAACTACATATATATATATATATATATATATGTGAAAAATATTGAGTCATTGGCACTGGCACAGTGATTCAGCCATGTGATATCTTTATCTTTGACAACATACAGTTGCTCATTAATTATATGCATAACAATGCAGATTAGTCTGAGTTTGTGTATTTGTTGATGAATATAATTGATGGAGTTGAGATAAATAAGTAGTCATAAAAACAAAATCATCTTGAATTATGAATGTAATCTTCAATCAAGAGCAAATTTTCTCCATGTTTAATACAGTTTTTTATTGATAATTTCTATTCCCACATTTCTCACTCAAACTTTTTTTCTCATCAATCCATGTCAAATATCATACTTTGTGAAGTTTTACAATTTCTAAAAATTTAGTTTAAAACTTTACTAACTCAAATATCATTATCTCTTTTACCAATATGTATAGGTTAATTGCATTTCAGTTTCTTAATTACTTTAATGATAACAGGGATGCTTGCAAGTTTTCTCATCCAGATATTTCATTTTTAATCCAAACATACATTTCTCCATATTTTGCTGTGTAGTTTGAATTATTTGTGTTATCTTTGTATTAAGAAACCAAGTTTTAGATTCATGATATTATATATTGTACCCTTACTTCTCGATGTATAATATAGTTTAAAATACAACTAGCTCAATTAAATTATAATGCCTAATTAAAATTTGCATATCTATCTTTAATTTACTTTTATACTATCATATTCTAATTAAATTTATTACCAATTATCAAAATTAATATATTTCTATAGTATGTACTAATTAAATAAGTATTTATTAAAATCATGAGACTGTGAAGTAAAGTTACAAAGCAATAAGTAGATTTACATTGAGTCAATATCTCCCAAGACATTGTCTCAATGGCATAAGAATACTATTACCTCCTTATTAACTTACTACTACATCTGCAGCATTCTTATGGCTTTTAAATAAAATAAACTATCTTTAATAAGTAATATAAATAAATCTTAACTTTTATTAAGAAAATATAATTAAATAATCTCAGGTTCCTCTAATTATCTTAAAGTAATGATAACTCATGTAAATAAGTATGATAAGGGATTTTATATCAAACCTAAATACACCTAACTTATTTTAATAATAATATATCAATACTAGTCTTAGGGTATAACTTAATCTTATCTATTTCTGTTATATCATCAATCATTAAATAAATAATCATATGTATATCTTTTATTTTCATATAGCATCTTTATTTTGGAATAGATCAAAATCTTATAATTCAATAATCTGTGGCAATAAATAATATTGTACTCTTATAATGTGCATTATAATTATCCTATGACCATAATATAATGTAATAATGTCAATCAATTCTCATAAAATGATAATCAGGAAAATATTGTATTTATTTCTAAAATAATATTAATAAATTCACATTGTGCAAATATTATGTTTGTTCAAATTATCTGTTGTCAAATGCTGTGGTGTAAAATAATGAACTCGACACACTTTTAAAACAAATTAAACAAATTTATTTACATTAACTTCAACTAAGAATTTATTTACAATATTTACAGTTCAAAATTAGGAAAACAAAGAAAATAAAATAAGAAAATAATAATACAATATGTTTACACTGTTATTAACTCATACTCCTAATAAGTAATTATACATTCTTTAAAATGCTGTACTAATAACATTGAAGTATGTTTTCAAAACTTAGGCTTTAAACAAATATCAGTGAACTTTAATTATTACACAGAAAAATTTATGTAAACAATGTTTATATAGCATATGTAAACAATTAAACTTTACTAATTAAATTGCTACATCACTTAAATATTACTGTTACTTATTTCATCATGTACTAGTATGTGTTCACTTTACTATTAGCATTACTTGAATAGAATAATATAGAAACTAATGAATCCTTATAATGTAATAACAAAGAACTGATTATAATTTTATATTTCACTTATTGCAATTCATGCTACATGTTTTGTTAAATATGCATTACATATATGTACTGTTAAAATAATAATATTTAAATTATTCATCAATTTCAAATTCATAAAGCACTATATTAGATAAATTTTATGATTCTTTTCTATGTGAAATTATTACTTTACTTTATGTGTTATTCTACTCCTTCTTAATAAACTTTTTTCTACAAAAACATCCTCTAAAACTTATTTAAACATTCCGGAAAATAACCTTCAACTTTAAATAAATACTAATTATCCAAACTATTTATACTACGTCATCTATATTCGGTAAACCTTTAATTCAAACATAAACTTCTACATAAAACTTAACTTAATTTATCCAATAAAATAAAAATAAAATATAGACTTTAAAATCTCTTCCTAACTTGAAATAAAATAATTACTTGTATGAATAATAAATATAATTCTAATACTCAACATAATAAAATAAAAATAAAAATCAAAATTTATTTACGAAAGAATCATATAATTATTTCTAAGCTTCTTATGTAATGTTGTATCGTATTTATATCATAAATTCAAATTATGCATATTTAAATAAAACTGTTACTGCCAATATAATGTGTGTGTATTTTAAAATATTCATACATCCATTCAACAATAACATATCATTTGGTTGATCTAAAGAAAACATATTAAATACATCAAAATTATTATTATTATACAATTTTTACCATCAATAATGATTTAATGTACAGTCCATCTTCCAATATTCTTCGGAATTACAGCTTTATAAAATAATTCACATTTATACTCACGATCATTCTTTAAAATATTATGTGTTGTATTAAATATAAAATAAACTTATGCAATTAATCATTATATTATTTTTAATTATTATTTAAAGAAATGTACCTATCTTATTTTAATAGATTAATAATATTTAAATTTTATATTAAATAAATAAAACAGAATTCATATTACATAACTCCAGCGATGTCTCCTTTTCACCATAAAGTTCTTTAATCCTAGGCACACATTCACTAGAACACCATTTCCTGTTTCCGGTCCATCACGTGTTTTTTTAAAAGTTTATGAAAAAACGAAAACGTTCTTTTTTTAAAAATAAGTTCCCCACAAGAAAATAAAATAAAATTAAAATAGTTTATAGGATCCTGATCTAGTTCTTTAAAGAATATTATTTAAAAGTTATTATTTTTCTCAAAAATTAGTATATAGTTTATAAAATTCTCATTAAATTATTTTGATTGACTTGGACATCCACGTATTACTTGCGCATTTTTTAATAAAATATCCAGGTAAGAATAAGCTTCTTCATCTAAAAATGACCAGCGTTTAAATTATTTCAATATAATAATTTTTATTATATTAAGACTTTTAGCTAATTATATTTTCAATTTATTTGCCTTTTAAAATTGTTAACACTTAGTCTCTTAAATATAAAGACTTAACAGGGCAAATATTTATAAAACTACTTTCATTTTTAATATCTTTACTTAAGATATACATTTAAATTTATAGCTTGCAAAATACTTTCTTCATAAAGAAGTATTTTATTCTCTAAAATATCTATTTTCTAATAGTCAATAGTAATTAGCTTTTAAAATTATATACTGTCCAAAATACTACTTTTCTCCATCTCGTAATTTTCCGAACTAATCCAGCGTTTGTCATACTTCTAGTATAAAGTTTCCGATATATTTTCACTATATATGATGTTCCCATGACCATTTGCATGTAAATTGAGCTCAATAGAGATGACCGATAGGGAAAAAATTAAGTTAACACTGCATGTCTATCATTTAAAACTTTTATAACTTATTTACAAGACACTTTTATAATTTTGAAAAATGATTTTAAAAGCGTCTACAAAATTTACGTAGCTATTTTTAATAACACAATTAACTTGAAAAATCAATCACAGAGTCCTCTCCTAACAATTGAACTGAGCTTTTATACCGGAAGAAATTTCTAATATGATTGGTACATTTAAACAATCAACTTGCTGGCTTATTTACATATTTACCAACAACACAAAATTAAAAATAAATAATGACTTATTTAATATTTATTACATTATCAAATTTTAAAATAATCCTTATCGTTTATTTAAATCCACTAAATATTTTTTAAAATATTCTTATTTACTTGATTTTAATTTTAACTTTTATAAGATTATTTAAAATACACTAAGTCTTTTTTTATACATCATATTTTTAAAACAATATTTTAAAATCAGATTTAATATTTCACATTGAATATCTTTATTTTTATCTCGTGATAGCTCATGTATTATTTATAAATTTTATAACATGATTTTTAAAATAGTTATGCAACTTTATTAGATAACTTCCAAGCATGTGTGTGTATATTTAACTAACATCTGTTTTTTTATTATAACACAAGAAACGCTTGTCATCGTCTAAAAATAAACTAACAATTGCATTTTTTTTTAAAATAAATATTTTTTAAATAAATAAGATATTACAATAGATTTTAAAATAATTAATAATATTATTAAAATCAAATATTAGTCTTTTATTTAAGTACTTACAATAATTAAAATATTTATATTCTTTTATAATATTATTTTATCAACAATAAACATATGTATTTAATCTTACTTGTCTTTTAAACACCTTTAGCTTTAAACACCTATTTATTAAATATATTAATGCAGTATTGATTATGGCCATTTTTTCCAACTATATATTATAATCATCATCATTTAAAATGTCTCTCTCAATATCAGCACAATTTTACATATCAAATACTCATAGATTGCTTTAATTAAACTTTTTGAAATATTACCATAAGCAAAATTAACATCACATATTCAAATATATCTTAAATTTAAATTTTTTAATAATTTAGCACAAAAATTAGATGGTGACACATACAAAAGGGCACAATATATATAAATTCAAGAATAAAATATATGTAGAAGTGGTTAAGCAATAAAAAACTTTTCTCTTATTATGATTCAGAATTAATAAATCAAGTAATATATATTATATTCATGCCTAATATTATTATTACCATACTATACTGTTATGTAACAAAATTGATATACTATTTATTTGAATCATAATCAGTTATCAAAATAATATGATGTTATATAAAAAACTAAGAATACCAACATCACACCTATGGTTACTTATCAAAAGAGGAATATAGAGACTTCAGACCACTCAAAGAAGAATGGACAAATGCATGTTAGGAATAACAAGAAGATATCAAAAATGAAATACATGGGTGAGAGAAAAAACAGGTATTATTCATACCATTGAAAAAATTAAAAGACTGAAGTCAATTTTCTGGATATATTGATAGAAGAATTGATAATAGATAGATATCTGAAATCTTAAACTGGATTCCAAGAGATTGTAAAAAGCCCAGAAAAAGACCACATATGAGATGGATATATCAAATAGGAAAGTATGCTACTATAATGTGGAAAAAAGGGCTAGAGATCAGAGAAGAAGGATTGAACTTGAAGAGATCTTCATCTTGCAGTGGATTGATAATGGTTGAAAATGGTGATAATGATATGCCTAAACTATTTTTGTGAAAGCTCTGATAAGTTATTAAACAATTCAATTGAAATAACAAAATATTATTATTATTACTTTAGAAAAAGAAAAAGGTTTGATTTTTTGAATAAATAATTAGAGTTTTTTTACTCAGGAATTTAATAGTTTAAACCTTTAAGCATGCAGCCTAAGACTGTCACATTTCAGCATTTTCTGATGTTTTTCTTTGTCTCACAAATCAATATAAAATATATAATTAAATGATTATTACTTATCAGAAAATAATAAATTTGATTTCATTTGATATTTTTGTTTACTACTGAAATAAATTTTAAATGTTCACATTTTGTTTCTGTAAATATTAAAAAAATGAGATTTCAATCAAAACAAAGATTTTACATGTGATCATTTTTAGAAAGATTATTTTCAGTTTATAAAATCAATGAAATATTTTTTAATTTGTATTATTTTTAAACATCAGAATGAATAATTATTTATTTCTTTTATATCTAACAAATTATGCTTTAAAAGTTTAAATTTTGTGAATATTTATTGCAAAATTGCGATGTTGTCTTACTCATAAATATAAAGTACATTGTTTACATCAAAGCTAGTCTTGTAAATTGCTTCAGGCCATATTTACATTAGCTGCTAATATAACATTATATTTTTTGAAAATAAAGTATTTCAAGTCAAAATAAGTTATTAATAATTTATATTTCTTGATATCTAATAAATATAGTGTAAATTAATTTTATAAAATAATCTAAAACTGTAAAAAATTTGCAAATAAACATGTTTTTGCATAATTGGAAACTACAATGTTGTAAAATGTTGAACATTTTACAGCCTTGGCAACACACAATGGCTGAACATGTCAGGGCAGGGCTTATGTCTATTGTAAGAGTGGGACATTTGAATTTCCTGCTTTTTAGCACAAAATTTTCAGCAAAAAATTTATTATAATAAAACATACCATTTTACACACATTTCAACAAATAATATTTATGAAAAAAATTCACCAGGGGTGAATTGGTCAAAAGATGAAATAATTTGCATCAATTGATGGTTGAGTTAAACTTAGTAAAAAAGGATTAAATATTTTAGGTTTGAGTTTCTGATAAATCAGTCAAAGAAAAGGTAATGTTTGTTTTTAAAAAACTAAAATATTATTTTATTATTTTATTTAATTTATTAATTAATAAAGTTCAGTTAACCTTTTCTTCACATGTGAATTTTTAAGATATCTAAATCAAAATGATATAATTTCATTAATTAGTTACTGGTTGTAATTAGCATATTTGACAATAGAGGTCACAATATTAGGGGGAGGTATTAGTGTCATGGGATGATATTAATTTTGACATATGTCAAAGGGAATATAAAAAGGGAAGATGGTCCATTTGCAGGGCTCTCTCTTGTTCACTCTCTCTTGGCAGCTCATCTTCCACAGTTGGCTCCTTCATTTTCATTATCTCCTTATCCATTGCTGTTGTTGCTGCATTTTAAAATAGTAATTTTTTTTATAAGTGTTTGTAATTTATCTAAAATGTACAGAAACTAAAATTTAATATTTATTAACTTATAATACATTGTTAGCCAGTTTATTAAGGAAATCTTGCTATTTATTCCCATAATTCAATTTAAGCTATCTTCACTATTAATATCATGCTCTGGAAAAATAGTTCAATTATAATAAGTCAATTTCATCAGTTATGATTTAAAGTATATTTTAATAGAAACCAGTGGTGTATCCATTGATATTAATTCATAAAATTAAACAGGACATTGTACTAATTTACTTTGTGCTATTATCTTTATCTTTAGAAGAAAAAAAATAAAGTTGAAGTTTTAAAAATGTAGGCTGTTTAAAATGTTGAACTAAAAGCAAGCAGCTATATTAAGTATTTTTCCTGATATCCTAAATGCTAGAAATAATAATCCATAGTAAATCTAATGAAAATAATTAAATGCTTATTCAACATGTACTTTTGAATTATTAAATAACCTGTCTGTCTTTTGACAAAGGAAGAATTTACTTAAATGCATTTGCTTTCTCTGAATTTTACTATAAAACATTATTCATGAAGAAGAGGAACTTAAAGAAATTTAAAGGAAAAAAAGCAGGAGAATTATTGTTACACATCATTGAATGAATATTCCTTAGCTAACTAGTTTGCATTGACCAATTATTTCGAATGGATCCAAACTTATTATTTAATTAAGAAGTTAAGTGTTTTTGTCTTTATGCTTATATCTGAAAGTCATATTTGCCTTATTTTTTTAAAAAGATTATTATTTTAATGGTAAAGATGTTTTATTCTATGGATAATCCACTGAGGAAAGACCTTGCACCCTCAACAGATGGCTCACTATGAAAAAATTCCACTAATGAACTAAGGTGTATATATAAAAAATACTATATTTATTATTATAATATTTTTATGTCAAGGTAAAAATATTTTTATTATTATGATATTGTTCTTTAAGGGAGTTGTTACAGAATGGGTAGGTATTTCTACACATTGTAGGGTAAAAATTCATATTATTTGATTTTTTTGCTGGTTTAAAGGTAAATTTATAATGCTTTTATTCAAGTACAGTTATAATTTTATAATGCCCTTTATTCAAGTAGAGATATTCATCTCTCACATATTTTTTTCATTTTTAAAAAAATGATGCATATTAATATTTTATTTACCAATAAGTAAACAGCCAGTATATGCGTTTATCAGAAGTTCAATATTTCATAATTATTATGATATAATAATTTATGGTTAAACTTTAATTTAACTGAACATTTATCAGTCATTTTTATTAACATTTATTTTGCTATTACATTCACTTTACCTCTATACAGTTTTTATGCTGTTCATTGCATACATGTGTATTCCTTATTTAATGTAGAATTTTTATTGTGCTATTTTAAATATTTTATAATTGTTGGACTGATCATGAACTTGTTGGTTTCAGACATTGCTTAATGTTTTGCAATTTAAGTGTGAGTATTAATTTACCTAGTTTTATTAGTGATAGTTTTATTATCTTGCCATCGTTTAGTCTAGGATATATGCTTTTGAGCATTAGACTTTGTTTGTTACTAGTTTACTTATTGTGCTTTTGAGAAATGGAGATGCTCTCCCCATTGTTCACATTTTATATTCCATGAGAAGATAGTGTTTATATTTAGTATTGCTTTCATATGTTGCTTAGGTATCTATGTGCCATGGGAGGACCTTATTTTTGGTGTGTATTCTGTTTTTCTTATGTTGTGAGACTATGTCCACACATATATTTTTTGCCTTAAAATAGGTATTGGAATCCACCATACTTCTTATTTATATTGTTTGCTCTGCAGAGCCTATTTTCATTAGCCTTTCCCTCATGATGTTATTAAATATTTTTTCCACCATAGTAGGTGAAGTTATTTGTGCTTTAGAAATGATATGGAAATGATAAGTTAGTTATTGAAGCACTTAGTTCTTCAAGGTGCACTTTGTTATTTTCAGTGCTTTTTTAAATGTAACAGTGTCTGTATTTGCTATTGTGCCTTGCAAGTAATCCTCAAGTAAACCAACAAGGTATTAATAATTTTAAATGCTTATTCTCAGCACATAACATTATAAGAAATGCACATAATCAAAGTTATTTGTTTTGTCCATTTGAAGCACTTCACCAATGGATTAGTAAGTTATTTAATATTAAAATATTTAGTATTTTTGTGGATATGACTCTAGTATAAATGTGTGTACATGACTTTTGATGAATGATCCATATATTTCTTTAAACTTTATTTAAAAAAAAAATAGTGTATTTAAAATAATAAAATAGTGCTAGACAATATTATTTTATTGTCTGGATATGATAGTTATTTTTTATCATGCAGGTTTGCTTATTCAAACCCAGTCACAGTATAATTCAGGTTTGATGATAGTTTAATCTGTAAATAAAAAGTATTATGAGTTGTTACCTGATGAGGGAAGATTTTAAATAAACTGTATTGCTTAGCTTATGATTTAAGCTATTGTTATTTCATTTCTTGAAACCATATCTTTGTTAAAATTGGATGTTATAGCCAAGTTAATTATAAAATAAGTTAGCCAAATGTTTAAATCAATATTTCCACCAAGTATATTTTGTTGGATAACTTATCCAAATATTTTTAAAACCTTAGATTGTTTGTTAGTGAGGTCATGATGTGCCACCTATGGCAACATCCTACCAGATATTTTATCAGTGCCTATGTTTGGCAAATAACCTTCCATTACACTGTAAATAAATTTTGCTTATGTTGTATATAAAATGTTAATAAATGTATTTGTTATTATTTAAATCTAGTTTCTGTTTTTCTATATGCAATTTGTCTTGTGTTCACAATACTTATTTATGACAGAAATCTTGGTAAATCGGATGATCGATTTATGAAGATCCAATTTCTCAATGTTGCTTTAAATGCAAATATTCCATAAATGTTTCAATTCCAAGATAGAATGGTAATCAAAAAACATAAATATTTATTTAATCTTGCTTTGGATTACTTGATCATTTTTTTCGGACTGTACTTTATTTATTTATTTTATTAGTAAAAGTACAAAGAAATCAGACTTAATTAATTTATTGTGTTGTTGACGGGGTAGTAGAAAGACATAAAAGGTACCCTTTCTTTTTATTTTTTTGAGTGATATCCTGGGTAAAAGGCTATAATTTTCTAATTTTGTATAATTTTGTTATGTAATTGTCAAGCAGATTAAACACTTCTTTATATAATGATTATTGTTATTGTAGTATATTCGGATACTGTAGCTTTTAAGAGAAGTGTATGTCTCCTAGAGTCTGCTAGGATATCAGTCATTTATTTGGCAACACAATGCAACTGTATACTTTCTAAAAATTAACAAGAAGAACCCTGAGATTATTATTATTTATTAGATTATTAACCATTAATCAATTCATTTATATTACAATTCTGGTGGTGGCAAAAGAAATTCATTATTATTTACTGTACTAGTAGAAAGGTACATTGATTTTACTCAGAGTAGAGTAGATCAGATTATGTCAATGAATAATTGTTTGGTATTAGATAATTGTTATACAAGATATCAAAGAAAAGATATAAGGATTCTATTAGATGTTATTTTAAGTGCAAATTAGTTATTGCTAGGAGAATATATTTTGATAGGAGAAATTTATATTTTAAAAGTGTTATATAGGCAAGAGTGAAGTTTTTCCTCTTCCAGTTGTTCATTTGTTCTATAATTATGCATATTATTATTGCTTAGAAATTTCCTCTTATCTTAATAGAAGTCTCTGTAGCAAAAGTGATAGTGAAATTACCAACCACTGAGCTTAGCCTAAATTGATTATTTAGCTGGATCCTAATAATCATCTTTAGTCTTATCATCCTCATTATTTTAGCGGGAATCCATATTATTTTACTTGCATCATTTTTATGTAAATTTTTTTTGGATGGAATATATATGTAAAAAAATCGTTTGGCTTTATTGCTCAAGAATTCATAAGAAATTTGAATGCCTAAAGTGTGAAACTGCAATCAATCTGAGGACCGTATGCTCCAGAATTTGACATTCTATCTCTGCACCAAAGCATGTAAAGGGCTGTAGTAATTTAATATATATAACTATTTAAATCCTACTTGATATATATTCAGATGATAAAATGTGTATATATTACATATATTCTCTTAATATACTTAACAATATATATACAATCCTATCCCTTGAACATATATTAAGTATGATTTAAATAATTCTAATTCTTTCTTCTCGAATGTCTCTAATCAAATTAGACTTATATTACTCTCTAATATTTTCTTTACAGTCTATACAGCCCTTATCGTAATGAATCCCTGCGCAGTTTGGCGCAACTGTAAGACATCCGATTTGGTCTGGCGTTCGAAGTTTTTACGAACTTTCAAATAATAAAAGTCATTAACCTTTTTTATTACAATGAAGGCTGAGGTCACCTGTTCTTTTAAAAAGTAAAACATTTTAAAGTCCGTTTCATGTGAATAAAGGATGGGGTTGTTTTTATAATACTTATATATATATAACTTTAAATATTAGAGACTTTGAGAAGTCATTAAAATATAACAATTAATTATTAAAATATAAAGATATGAATAGTTTCAATTTTTATTTTTTTAAACTAAAGCAACAGAAATCAAATCAATTGTTAATCAAATTCATTATTTAGAGACGCCGGAGTGTAAATATAATTGTATTATTGACAATTTATCATTTGTAGCTAAGCAAACTATACACTCTAATTTGAAAAATTATACACAGTCATTCATTTTTTATATACACAGAAGAATCATTAATTTTAATTTTCACTATTATTATTTTCCCGATGAGGGCTAATTAAAGCAAGTGTTAATAAAAGCACCACAGTTCTACACAATATTAATAAATATTCCACTGTATAATATTACGGAAATTTCCAAATATTTAAAATATATATATATAAGCATTAAATATTAACCATTGTAATATATATATATTAAAATATTAATTTTGATATCATTATATAGTTGACAAAGACTAAAAGGAATATAAGTCAAAAGTACTTCTAATAGAATAAGTTGAATTATATGAAAATTTCTGTATTTAATATAAGTCAAATTTAAATTTAAATTTTATTTCATAATATTAAGACAATACATAGATCTCTTCTTTATATTGCATTTTTAGGTTAAAATTGTTACATTGCCATTAATGCGGATACAGACTTTAAATACTATTTTAAAAAAAATCAAATATATTTACTAATTTATTCTGGAATATTTGAAATACAGGCGTCCTTCATTTACCTGGAGCTTAATTGTAAAGATACGGGATTTGAACTCAGACTTTCAATCATCCTTCAACTATTTACACTATCTTATACACTGATACCCACGACTACACACATGTAGAAAAAATAAATAATCATCAATATATTTACTTCATGCTGAACCAGCACTCATCAGTTGGTCCAGACTATCATCTCCCCTCCCCCATATATATATATATATATATATATATATATATATATATATATATATATATATATATATATATATATATATATATATATATAACCAGCAGTCAGTTTTTATTAAGGGAGCAAATCTTCATACTTTAATGGGGACAGGCTTCAATCTACTCCAACATCCAATTCTACAGCCATCCATACCATTGAAAATCTGATGATGGAAAGCCAAATCCTATACTGTCACCCATGTTGATCTCAAGTCACTCTGATCCCACATATATGGTACCATATCCATTTAAATACTTACAAGATGGATGGGTAGGATGCAGGCATAATGTGTAATATTTGAAATGCAGGCATTCTTTATATACTTGGAGCTTAATTGTAAATATAGGGGATTTGAGCACATACTTTCAAGCAATCTTCAACTATCCACACTATCTCATATCACTGATACACATGATTACACAATGTAGAAAAGATAAATAATCACTAATATATGAATTTTGTGCTAAACCAGTACTCGTCAATTGGTCCAGATTATCATTTTCCATATATATATTGAACATGATTGAAATCCGATTAAGTTTTAATCTTCACTAAACTTAATTTTTGTTAAAACATTTAATGTTTAAATTTTATTATTATTTAAAAAAGAATACGTGTATCAAAATACACAAGTGTTTATCTGTAAAACGCTTCATTTCAGTGTTTGTCGATTTATTTTAAAATAGTTTTCTTATACCGCTTGTTTTTACTTTAAATCAATTAATTAAAAACAAAAAAACAAGCAACCTAGCTAATTACATTCCTGTGGCTTTTATGTTAATTATTGTAAACAATTCTAAAAGCAGAGATTTGATTTCTATGTAGTTGTTTTCATTTCAATAATCCCTGGGTAGAATTCTTAGATAGATTGAGCGGGAGATTAATATTTGCCCTGCCTTAGGCATAGAAATTGGACAACAAGGAAAGTGTTTCACGGGAAATGGAGCACTGTATAAATAGCCCTGAAAATTTGGAGAGTTAATTATTAATTATTCATAACTAGACAAGCTGTTGCTCAAGTGAAAGTTTATATCAGTTCGGACATTTACTTTCTTCAAGAAAATTCACTGTTGTTCAATACTTTTGCCTGCAACAAAATGACAGATATTGTCAGTGTTATCACCACCAGAATGGCTTGCTAATTTAACAAAAGACGGATGCTAACTTCCAAATTTACTCCAGTAATGCCTTAAACACCTAGAAGAAGCTGGAACCTCTTTACATCTACCTTGCTGCTGTCTAAAGACCTGAAAATGAACTAAAATAATAGTGCACACTCTATGTGAACATTGCTTTTACCGAAAGGTAACTATTTCTTTTTTATTCTTCCCAGGGTAAATTAATTCTCATTAAATCTCCACTCAATCTAATCATAAATGTGTATTCCTAATTTATATAGCCTCATATTTAATATTTGCTGTGTTTTCTAATATTTTGTAGTGGGTCTTGGAATCTTAGTTTTAAGATTCCAAGTTACTGTCAATTTTTGTTTATTGGAGAGTGACAAGTGAGTTTTCTATTTTTATGTAAGACTTTTATAAATGCTTTGGCAGTCATGCCTTTTAAATGCTTACCTGTAATTATGTTAATATTCAATAATTAATTTTAAACTCTATGTTTGCCCTATTGCTAAACCTCCAAAATCTTTTGGCTTGACGACTTTATTGTCTAATTTTCCGCAAGTGGAGATTTCATTTCTTACATCTCTAAAAGCGGAAATTAGAATTGTTTTTCTCTTTGTAATTTTATAAGTCATCAGCAGGAAGGTAAACTATATCCCTCTTTAAATTACAGGTGAGCAATACTTTCATTCTTCTAGAGTATTTAAACTTTTAATATTTTCGTACTCATGTGCACTCTCTGATAGATTTCTTATTGTATTTATTATGTGTGCTTTAAATTTATCAGAGCGTGTACTCAGAATTTGTTTGTAAGTTTATTTTCTTTAAATGCTGGGGCAGATGTAACTGTTTTTCTAATTATTTACTTGTCCCTTATTGAGACCTTTAATTATTAATTTTAAAGTAATTTTCGCCAATCGTTTGGCTGGGATTCAACAGTTTTAGATCGGAAGAGCGTCGTGTCAATCTTATTTTTTGGTTGTTCTTGAGGTGGATCAATCACCCTTATTTTAAATGTAGTAATAGGTGCAGTTCATACTGACATAAGGACATTTGAGGTCTGACCATGTTTAGATCTCGAAAAGCTTGTCGGCACTGGTTTCTTTGATTTATTTCAGGGACGTATTGTTTAAATATCTGAAAGTGAGAACCAATGTTAAGATAAATCCTCTGCTGAATAAAATTTACTTTTTCCCTTTATAATTCATTTATTAAAAGATCAGTCAGTCTGTCATAGCTTTGCCCTTTCATATTTCTGGTACACGCCTGAGTTAACCTTATTTATTGTGTCAAATAAATTATACTTCATAATTTATCTTCCCTGAATAAAATTTTATTAAATATGTTTAAACTTAATTTGGCTGATATTTGTCTTTCCGCTTTTGTCTCAATTGTCTAAACAATTTAAGATCTCTTGTTTCTCCCTGAGTCTAGTCAGTGCAAACCATCATCATCATCTATTCTGATCACAGTAAACAAATTTTCCAGATACATAGTGATCTGGTGGTGCCCTCTGTATTAGAATAGATTGATAGACGAAAGTTAAAAGCTTTACGTGCGGAACATAATATAGTAATTTTTAGCGCAACCAACATAAGGCTTCGAGTTTTTAAAGCCCACATGAGATTTTGTTAGACAATTGAGAAAGATTTCAGTTATAAGAGGCAAGATTCAGTAGGTGGAGGTTCGGTTTTGTTAATTATTGCATGTATTTTGGAGCAGTTTGGTAGAATGGGGTTCGTCTTCTTTTTAATGAAATAATTTAGAAACTTAAAAAGCGTATTTTTGAAAAGTTTGTCGGAGTTTAAATTTTTTTTTGAAGAGTTAAATATAGTTAATCTTTTTCAGACAAACAAATAAATAATAAATGCATTTCTTCTAGATGAAAATCTTTCAGAGTTAATTTGTCGAATTTAAAAGTGTTTAAAAAAATAATATAGTTCATTGTCGTTTGGCATATAAATAATTAGTGAACAAGAAATAATAAATAGAAAATAGTGTCATATTTGCTTTTAGATTTTGTTTGATTTTAAGAAGTTAGTATAGTGAATTTCGTCTTGCATGAAAATGGGAGTAGTTGAAAAAGATGAGTCAGAGACACAGATAATGATGAAGTTGATGATGGACATGATGAGAGAAATGAAAAGTCAGCAAAATGATGGCAGAGTTTAAAGAGGAAATAAAGGAGGAAATTAAGCAGGGCCAACAGGCAATGAAGGAAGAAATTAGTGAAATTAAGCAGGACCAGCAGGCAATGAAAGAAGAAATGATTAGGGAAATGAAAGAAATGAGATGAGAAATGATGGGAGAAGTAGAAGAAAGTCAGGAAGTAGAAAAAGTAGACATCATAAAAGATATAGAAATTGAAGTAGCACAGGATAGTGTTAAAAGGGATAAGGTGGAAATAAAGTTAGAAACAAACAAAGATTGGGTACAGATAGAAAATGTGGTGGAACATTTAGTAAATGTAAATAAAGCAATAGAAGAAAGTTATAAGATAAAAACAGAAAAGCAAGTAGAAGAGTCTCTGCACGAAACTAAAAATAAATTGGTTTCAATAACTGTTTGTTTTGAATATGAATTCAAAAAGAAGAAAAGTGTTAAAAAAGATTAAGAAATATGATTTTAAAGCTGAAATAGAATCCATCTATAGAACAATCATTTAAAACGTTCAGAAAATGGGTAGAAGATAAAAATTTTCTTTTTGCTAGTATGCTCAAAAATAAAGTAGGAAAGGAGGAAGAATTGGGAAGTTCTGTTAAGAAAAAGATTCAGGTATATGAGCAAGAAAGCAAAACAGAACATGAAAGGGACAAGAGACAATTTTATAAGCTAAGAAAAGACAAGTGGGTGAAAGTAAGTTAGTAAGCAGAGTAAAAGAACCGCTGGACAAAAGTTAAGGGTTCAGCTTTTAGTAATCGGATGGATTGTTTTAATAAAAATAAAAAAAAGATTTTGTTAACGGATTATGAAAATGGAAAATGTTTAAATTGAAATATTGTTCTGTTTTTCTGAGTGCGAGGCAAATGTTTGGCTGAATTTCTAAGAATAATTTTAAAGTGTTTCTAGTTAAAAAAAAAAAAGTTACAGGAATGTTTTTTTTTTTTTGATCACGTTTTGAGGCAATTGAACATGATTGAAATCCAATTAAGTTTTAATCTTCACTAAACATAATTTTTGTTAAAACATTTAATGTTTAAATTTATTATTATTTAAAAAAGAATACGTGTATCAAAATTCAGTGTTTGTCGATTTATTTTAAAATAGTTTTCTTATACCGCTTGTTTTTACTTTAAATCAATTAATTAAAAACAAAAAACAAGCAACCTAGCTAATTATATTCCTGTGGCTTTTATGTTAATTATTGTAAACAATTCTAAAAGTGGAGATTTGATTTCTATGTAGTTGTTTTCATTTCAATAATCCCTGGGTAGAATTCTTAGATAGATTGAGCGGGAGATTAATATTTGCCCTGCCTAAGGTGTAGAAATTAGACAACAAGGAAAGTGTTTCGTGGGAAATGGAGCAATGTATAAATAGCCCTGAAAATTTGGAGAGTTAATTATTAATTATTCTTAACTAGACAAGCTGTTGCTCAAGCGAAAGTTTATATCAGTTCGGACATTTAATTTCTTCAAGAAAATTCACTGTTGTTCAATACTTTTGCCTGTAACAAAATGACAGATATTGTCAGTGTTATCACCACCAGAATGGCTTGCTAATTTAACAAAAGATGGATCCTAACTTCCAAATTTGCTCCAGTAATGCCTTAAACACCTAGAAGAAGCTGGAACCTCTTTACATCTACCTTGCTGCTGTCTAAAGACCTGAAAATGAACTAAAATAATAGTGCGCACTCTATGTGAACATTGATTTTACCAAAAGGTAAATATTTTCTTTTTTATTCTTCCCAGGGTAAATTAATTCTCATTAAATCTCCACTCAATCTAATCATAAATGTGTATTCCTAATTTATATAGCCTTATATTTAATATTTGCTGTGTTTTCTAATATTTTGTAGTGGGTCTTGGAATCTTAGTTTTAAGATTCCAAGTTACTGTCAATTTTTGTTTATTGGAGAGTGACGAGTGAGTTTTCTATTTTTATGTAAGACTTTTATAAATGCTTTGGCAGTCATGCCTTTTAAATGCTTACCTGTAATTATGTTAACATTCAATAATTAATTTTAAACTCTATGTTTGCCCTATTGCTAAACCTCCAAAATCTTTTGGCTGACGACTTTATTGTCTAATTTTCCGCAAGTGGAGATTTCGTTTCTTATATCTCTAAAAGCGGAAATTAGAATTGTTTTTCTCTTTGTAATTTTATAAATCATTAGCAGGAAGATAAAATATATCCCTCTTTAAATTACAGATGAGCAATACTTTTATTCTGCTAGAGTATTTAAACTTTTAATATTTTCGTACTCATGTGCACTCTCCGATAGATTTCTTTTTGTATTTATTATGTGTGCCTTAAATTTATCAGAGCGTGTACTCAGAATTTGTTTGTAAGTTTATTTTCTTTAAATGCTGGGGCAGACATAACTGTTTTTCTAATTATTTACTTGTCTCTTATTGAGACCTTTAATTATTATTTTTAAAGTAATTTTCGCCAATTGTTTGGCTGGGATTCAACAGTTTTAATTGTTTTACTTTCTTTCAATCTTATTTTTTGGTTGTTCTTGAGGTGGATCAATCACCGTTATTTTAAATGTAGTAATAGGTGCAGTTCATACCAACATAAGGACATTCGAGGTCTGACCATGTTTAGATCTTGAAAAGCTCATCGGCAGTCCGATCTTTTTGATCTATTTCAGGGACATATTGTTCAAATATCTGAAAGTAAGAACCAATGTTAAGATGAATCCTCTGCTGAATAAAACTTACTTTCTCCCTTTATAATTCGTTTATTAGAAGATCAGTCGGTCTGTCATAGCTTTGCCTTTCGTATTTCTGGTACATGCCTGAGTTAACCTTATTTATTGTGTCAATAAATTATACTTCATAATTTATCTTCCCTGAATAAAATTTTATTAAATATGTTTAAACTTAATTTGGCTGACATTTGTCTTTGTGCTTTTGTCTCAATTGTCTAAACAATTTAAGATCTCATTTCTCCCTGAGTCTAGTTGGCACAAACCATCATCATCATCTATTCTGATCACAGTAAACAAATTTTCCAGATATGTAGTGATCTGGTGGCGCCCTCTGTATCAAAATAGATTGATAGATGAAAGTTAAAAGCTTTCATCTGACACAATATATAAACAGTGCTCAGTTCATATTAAGATAGCAAATCTTCATACTTTAATGGACAGGCTTCAATCTACTCCAATCTTCAATTCTTCAGCCATCCATACCATTGAAAATCTGATGATAGAAAGCCTCTTCTATGTATTTAAATGGGCAAGGTTTGATACATGAGGGATCAGAGTGACATGAGATCAACATGGGAATGGCAATACTATTGGCATCAGCATGGGATTTGGGCTTTCCATCATCAGATTCTCAATGGTATGCATGGTGAAAAGTTGTAGTAGATTGAAGCTTGTCCATTAAAGTATGAAGATTTGCTATCTTTATATAAACTGAGTGTTGGTTATATGTATGTGTGGGAGATGATAATCTGGACCAACTGATGAGTGCTGGTTTAGCACGAAATATGCATATTAAGTTTTTGTGCTTGAAATAAGAGCTGATTAAAAAATATGGCAATTATAAATATATTTTACTTCATTTATATAATTAAGTACATAGGCAAAATAAGACTATTGGAAGATTAAGCTTACCTATTGAGATCTGTTCTCATCAAAATAGGTATTAGCAGCCATATACCATATCTATAGACATCAATTTGGAGTAAATAGAACAACAGATATAATTTGTGTGTGTTGTATATATATTGTAACGAGCACAGATGACGTTACATTGTTTTTTATTATTAATCATGAAAGAAAAAAAGTTCGCATTTAAAAATTTTCTTTAAGAATTGAAAATTGAAATTAAATATCATCTTAAACTCGTATATATAAATCGCACAGATAAAAAAAAATTATTAAAATAAAACTTTATTAAAAATAGAAAGATATTTTTTTTTAAAAAAGAAAAACTTAAAAGGATTTAGAGATAAAAATATATCTTTAAATTTGGAAAACACATTAAGTAATCAGAAAATGGAAATGATTGTTTTAATTAGTTAAAGATAAACAAGCCCTTGGGCATTTAAATGTAAAACACATTGGTCAGATAGGAAAACAATAGGAACTTTTAGCAAATGAAAGAAATCCATTGGGAAATTGGATCCCAATGAAAGGGTCTTCACCATCATGATGTAACGTCCATTGGATCCTTAAAATTAGTATAAAAGGAAAATTTGGAAATTATTAATTAGTTAGTTATTGGTTATTATGAGATGTGACAGATATGTGTTACTGCGGAGTGAAGGAGAAGGGATTGAAAAGACGTACTCTTCAATCCCTTCAATCTTGTTAGCAAGAAAGAGAACTATCGTTTTCTACATTAAGGACCCACTAAACTAAAAGAACTCTGGATGAATAAATAAAGCAATGGCTAAATGGATACCAATATCTTCAGGACGGCATGGGAATTCCCGTTCAAACTTACAAACGACAGATAAAGATGAACTGTTTAAAACCGTAAGAACTTTACAATTAATGAACATTAAATTAAAAACTTTTCGTATTTAAAATAATTGCATTAGTTTCCTATCTGACTAAAGTAGTTAAAATGTTATTTGATATTTTTTTTTTTTTTTGTAAAATCATTTCCATTTATTTTATTTTTTTTGTTCTTTAAGTTTATTTATGATTTTTGTTGTGCGATAAATTAAATTATAAAAATGTTAAACTTAAGTCGGGCGTGAATGGCTGTATAGATTTGTAAAGTTATATTAGGGGAGGGTAATCTTAGGTTATTTGTTTCATAGTTGAATTGGGTCAATGGATTGGATATATGGGTGTGATTAGTAGATGTAATATGGATTCGCTATGGGCAGAATCACTGTTATACACCACACACTTCTGTTTGCCTATGGAAGGAATTATAAGTCAGAGACCGCAGTTCCTTTCTATGGAGTTTTTTTTATTGCTCTTCTTGTCTGATACATGTAATATTCCTATCTAACGAGAGGCAATTTCTTCTCTTAACTTTTTGTGCTGCCGTATTTCGTATTACATTGAATACATCGATATATCAGATGAATTGGCGTTTTTTCGACTGCGAACTTTTGGCCTAAGGTTAAATAAGGATAGAATATTTTCTTTTCAAATGCAAATCTATGTAGTCTATTCATACTCGACACTAAATAAAATTGCATTAAATTTAAGTTGTTTATAGACGCTTGCATGGATTGTTTATCGGTTAACTATGTTTTGTGTTTTCATATTTGATCAAAATATATAGACATTCGATAAATAATGATACTTTATGTTTGAGTATCTAAAATGTATTTATTCGGATGTCTTTTAAGTTATTGGTGACAATGCAAGTATCTTATGGTGAATACTATTGGGTTACTTATAAATTTTTCTCTGCAATTGTCGGTATCAATGATTTTGTATTTTGATCGTTTATGTTTATTTTGAAATGTTTTTGGTCATGGAATCTATGTAACCGATCTTATACTCAACATTTTAAAACAAGCTTTTATAATCCCATCTGTGCGAACTTAATTAAAATGTAAACTTATAATATAATAGAAATTAAAATGTAATTTAAAATCTAAAATAAGTTAAAAATAATGTTAAATGTTAAAATGTAAACTGATAATAAAACAATTTTCAATCTTATATATATGTGCATAAATAAATGTTTGTATGCTAATTACTGGCAGT
This sequence comes from Epiperipatus broadwayi, assembly GCA_028023455.1. Classification (NCBI taxonomy): domain Eukaryota; kingdom Metazoa; phylum Onychophora; class Udeonychophora; order Euonychophora; family Peripatidae; genus Epiperipatus; species Epiperipatus broadwayi. The sequence goes on from JAQFVV010014441.1 coordinate 30,690, forward strand.
GGCTTAGTTTTTATTTTTTAATATTGAAATTATAATTCGATAAGGTATTATAGTATTAAATCTCTGCTATTCCACTGAGCTAGTGACATGGGCTAATGACCGGAATCAAAATATATAAAAAATATATAGTAATAATTTACTAAGGCTGTAACCTTAGAAATAAGCGTCTGAAAAATACGAAGGTAGGGACCTCTATAGGTCTTAAAACACAAGCTTACGCTATGAACAAAAAAAGAGAATCCTGGGAGAATCCTTCTTTACTTCAACCTACTTTTATATATAAATAGGTGAAGCTGAAGAGTTTTTGATCTAAGAGTGTGAAGCTATTCAATACTTCACTAATTAAGTCCACAATTCTTATAATACATTAATACTCACGAAATCTTACAATTTACTACGAGTCAATGAAAAGATCTTATAGTAAGAAATCTGTTACGATAATTTAAAGTTGTAATTATAAATTTTATTAAACGCCCATTATTATATTAAGTAATAATTTACTAAGGCTGTAACCTTAGAAATAAGCGTCTGAAAAATACGACCTATAGAGGTCCCTACCTTCGTATTTTTCAGACGCTTATTTCTAAAGTTACAGCCTTAGTAAATTATTACTTAATATAATAATGGGCGTTTAATGAAATTTATAATTACAACTTTAAATTATCGTAACAGATTTCTTACTATAAGATCTTTTCATTGACTCGTAGTAAATTGTAAGGTTTCGCGAGTATTAATGTATTATAAGAATTAGTGGACTTAATTAGTGAGAGTATTGAATAGCTTCACACTCTTAGATCAAACACTTCAGCTTCACCTATTTATATATAAAAAGTAGGTTGAAGTAAAGAAGGATCTACAAGGATACTCTCTTTTCTTCATAGTGTAAGCTTGTGTTTTAAGACCTATAAAGGTCCCTACCTTCGTATTTTTCAGACGCTTATTTCTAAGGTTACAGCCTTAGTAAATTATTACTTAATATAATAATGGGCGTTTAATAAAATTTATAATAAAAAAAATATATATATATATTTTGGCGTACGTATCTGCCTACTCTATAAATTTTTCTAGGTTCAAATGCCTAGATGGTGCCCTATAGTGCAGATCATGTTAAGCTCTCTTTCTCCGGATCATTACAATATATATATACATTTGTTTCATTTCAAGAAAATACTTTTAAAACTAATGTGTTTTCTAAAATGGATTTTCATTGGATAATCAAAATATTTCATCTATTATTTAGAAGCACATTATTTTCCATTTTTTAAAGTTTTAATTATTTTTATTTTTAAACAAGATTATATATCGTCTGTTGTTTTAGTTTTTAATAGCTTTATTTTTATCAAAAAAAAATTTCAACAAAATAGATTGACAATTATTAGTAATCATTGTGTAAAGCTTTGCAAATAAATTTGGGATTTTAAGAGTTGAAAAACGATTGTAAATTGTTAATTAAATTGCATTATAAAAAAATCTGCAATAATAATCATTAGATACAGTTGGTCTAAGGTGATCCCATTTTTCCACCCCCTTTAAAAAAATTATGTCAACAGAGCTTGTTGCTTTTTTGTAACCCCTACCAACACCACCATCTGCCACCTGCCACCCACCATCTGCCATCCACCACTCGCTGCAGCCAACACTTTTAAATAACTTTCATTTGATATCATAAGTACATGTAGGTGCTTTTACATACTATGGGAACAAAATTACAAATTTTCATTTTTGTATATGGATGAAAAAAAGGCATTACAATATAAGACGATAACAATTAAAGGCAGATATTATAAATATATGTCAATTTTTACATAATGTGGAAATAAAATAAGAAAGTAGTTAATTTATACTGATAATAATAATAATAATAATAATAATAATAATAATAATAATAATAATAATAATAATAATAATAATAATAATAATAATAATAATAATAATAATAATAATAATAATAATAATAATAATAATAATAATAATAATAATAATAATAATAATAATAATAATAATAATAATAATAATAATAATAATAATAATAAAGATGAGAGAAGAAGAATAATAATAAGAAGGAGGAAAATCAAATAGAGTACACTAAGAATATGATTCATATTTCACAGTGGTGTTGACAATTGGATCAAGCTCCAAGTTGCTGATACTATATCTACTGGAGCTAATGCCTCATGTCTTAGTTTAATTTTTGTCAAAGTATTTAGAAAGAGGGATTAAAGTTTATGAGATGTGGAATTAAATACAAAGTGATATCTCATAAACCACAGCGTGAATAAAATATATATTGTTAGCCTTATAGTTGGAAACAATCCCATCTGAATATTTTTTATCAATATCTTTAATGAGGAATTTGAATTACAAGTAATTATGAAAATAAGTTCTCAATATGTCTGTGGGAGGGAAACACACTGAGAGACAAAATGTTCCATTGCTTCATGTTCTCTACCACATAAGGGACAATTAGCATTGATATTTGCAAATCTCATTTTCTCAGCCAGAAAAGCATTGACAGGTAAAGCCTTCAGATTGATTTTTATTAAAAAAAATTCAGATATTTAGGCTCCAAGTACCAAAATCTAAACTTTTGAACTATGGATTTATTTGAGATATTAAGAAAACAAATAGGTATTTTAAGAGGATTGGAATTAGTGATTATATAATGAGCTTCCCAATATTTAATTTTTGTTGAAAACAGAATTAGCTGTTGCTGCTGCTGCTACCACTACTTCTATTACTATTACTACCACCACCATCACTACTACTACTACTACTACTATCATCATCATCATTCATTGTGGCTCAGGGGTTGATATGGTATGAGGGATTTGGAGTGTGTCCTTGGCAGAGTGGTTTGTCTTGGGGCTTGACTTCTGTTGCTCCTGTGTGGGGGGACTACTGTTGATGATGGTTCACTTGGTTGATTTGTGGGTGGGTTTGGGGTCTCATTGACAGTGGGCTGCCCTTTCAACATTAATTGGTAGTGCTATTTTCAGGATTCTAATAAGGCTTTATTAAGCTCATTTATGAGCAATATGATCTTATTGTCCATGTGGATCTGGATTTGCACTGGTTTCTTTTATTTTATTATTATTATTACTACTACTATTACTATTACTACTACTACTGCTATTATTATTATTATTATTATTATTATTATTATTATTATTATTATTATTAAAATGTTTCAATAATATATACTTTATTGACCAATAAGCAAGTCACATCGGTTTTACAAAGGTTATGCCAGGATTACAAAGGCATTTTAAGTATAGCAAACATGATGTACTTTATAATCATTCAGCATACAGTAATATTGGAACAAGTTTAATGATTGTTGACTAGTTAACATAGCTGATTAATAGTATGACCACATACAAAAGTTGCTTTTATATGATTATTTGATCAAATGTTGGTATATACACTAATGATTATAGATGATTGCCATTAATGGTACATTTTAATACAAACATAGCATGACAATATAAGAAAGAGGGGATAGAGTCCATATAATTTGATTGAAAGTTCATTTGTTTAAAGCTTGCCTGGTTTGTATTTAGGGCCTTCTAGGTCTCTAGATTATTATACTTATGATGTTGGAAATATAGTTTTTCATGTGGATCGTAGAACTATGAAAGAAAGTATTATTATTTGGTTAATAATTTATTTGTTTAAATGCGTTCTTGAAGTCAAATTCATTACATTTACGTTATTTACTTAAAATAAGTAAAAAGTAATTTAATACTAATTAGTTAAAAGGTCATTAGTTTATAAATTTAATTATAATGTCGATTGATTAGATTTAAGAAGACAGATTTGCATACCGGTCATTAAAATATTTTTTAACTACCTTATTTTCTTTTAAAAAATAATAAATAAGGCAAACAAATAATAGGTTAATCACAATTATTTTTTTATCATAATCTTGGCTGACATTCACAAAAACCAGATGCCTAAAAATATTTGCTTGTTGTCTCAACCAGTCGTGCATCTTAATTTCACTTTGTTAACAATAGCAAAACATTCATTACTAAATAGATGAATGTTATTTGGGGAGTCGGGTTATACCATTATCTTAGATAAGTGCAATTTTTTCAATATTTAATTCAATCTTAACAGGACCACATATTAAAGATTAAACAACTATTTAAATATTATTGAGGTGAGAAGCCAATTGTTAAATTATTTTAGTCACATCATTGAAGTGTGTGATTCAATCACTTGTGGCTGAAAAAAAAACACAAAAAGTACAATCCAATGATTAACCAGTTATTTAATTGTTTTCATGCAATCCAAAATAAAAACTATTACTTTAAAAAGAACTATGAAATTAATTAAAAATAGAATATTCCAAATAATTTTTACTCATTTTTCTCTATGAAAAAACATCCCTATTTATTACTGAAACATACAGTAAACTTGTTTGTAATATTTAAATACAGCTATACTTTATATGCCTGGAATTTTGATGTAATTATAGGTGATTGGGTCAGCCAATGACTTGATATCAAGATACTAAGATTGGCCTCATCAAGGTATTTGGGCAATCCCTATTCACATTTTCAATGTATGGAAGGCTGAAGAGTTTAATTGGTGGAGTAGATTGAAGCATGTCCATTAAATTTTTAAGGTTTGCTGTCTTAATATAAACAGAGTATTGATTATATACATGGGTAGGAGATGATGATCTGGAACAACTGATGATTTTTGGTTTAGCATGAAATACATATATTGAAAATCATTTATCTTTTTAACATGGGTGTGGTCATGTGTATCAGCTGTATGAGATGTATTGGATAATTGAAGGAGCTTGAAAGTCTTATAAATAAACTTATCTGTGATCTTGAAAAAAATCACAGAGAAATATAAATTCATTATATCTTGATGAATTTAATGATTTTTTCTCAAGTTTACTTTGTTGCAACTGGTCAAAAATACCATTTTCAATTTTTGCCATTCAATTAATTACTGAACTTGGGATGGAAAATACAACATCATGACCAGATACAATATCTTTACTAACATCAAAAATAAATACTATTTAATGAGTAAAAATAACTAAGCAGAAACAATTGTTCATAAAATGGGATACACAGAAATTACTGTCCAATCAACTAGCAAAAGTTTTCCAAACATCATTGGTGGGATTGCCCTATCACAGAACAAAACCAAATGAGAAGTTATGATTTGTGAGAATTGTGATGTGTGACAAACTTTAACTATTTTTGATAATATTTGATATTTCATTCCATTTTAAACTAATATTAGCAATAAGTAATCAAAATTTCATTACGATCAACAGAGAACATATTCTCCATAATTTTATTCAATAGCAAATCAAAACATTAGAAAGATAAAAACTCTATTTAGAATTAACAAAATACGCACAGTTTATGTATATTTAAGAGTAATCAAATATCATTGTAAAGATATTGGCAAATTCAATTACTTATATTTAATAATAAAATTTACTAAATATAAATTTTAAACCAATTATTATTCTCTGAATTTATCTTTTATCTAAAATAATTTATAAAGGTAGAATATTGTAAACAACTACAGAATAATATATGTAGAATACTTCCATTTGAAATTTTATGATTATGTTTACTATCTTTTAAAAATAATATTAAATATTTTTTGCTATATTTTATTGCCTTTGTTGATTTATAATTTAAAATTTTCAAATTTATTCACTTATACTTTTCTGTCCTAGATTTTTGAATGTTGGTTTGATGGTATAAATAGTTTTACAATTTATTTTTTGTATTTTAGTTTTTGTATTTGTTTTTGTATTTTATTAAATTTATGGTGAGGAATAATATCTGCATGTAGTATTGGTTCTTTTTTTCATGGTATAATATTTTACTATGAGTTGCATTAATTCTATTGT
>JAQFVV010014442.1:0-36556 GCA_028023455.1 Epiperipatus broadwayi
CCGAATACGGTTCAATATATATATATATATATAGCATATGGGCATCCAGTTAATGATGATGATGATTATCATCCTGGATTGGCATGAAGAATATATTCTTTAAAGTCCAAGCACTACATTTTATTTTAGTTTAGTTTCTATTAGACATTACATTCCCATGGCCAGTATATCAAAGGTATTAAGTGGACAGAGCATTGATGATCATCAGAATCTTTTAGTATCCCAGTATTATTAATTTTGTTGGTTGTGTTAATATGGATTAGAATTTAAGTTTGTGCATCCAACTAATGGTTTCAATGATCTGCCTCAAGCTGGCAAGAGCTAAATAATTAGCTGGTCTATAGTAGATCCATTTTAAATCCAGTCATCAGATTAACTGTTGATTTAGTTTTATTGTTAATCATTAATCATTCATGATAATGAATGCCTATACTTATTTATAATGCTACTGAATTCTTATTGAAATTATATACTTATAGTTACTCTAGTGAGTTAACAGGGATGATATCTCACAGTGATTTATCATGCTCATCCCATTGATATTAAATTTTACATTTTCTTAATTTGAGAATAAACAAACAATTCCTCAAATGCTTGATGGTTTAAATCCTGATTTTCCATAGAGTTAGAAATGTTACCCAACTGCGTGATGTTGATGATCACATACTGGTAGCCTTCACCTCAGGTACAACCCCCTTATTTCTCCATAGTGATACAGTATGTATGCTGACTTTATGCCTGAAAAAATACATTTCTATTCTATTTGATTATTTGGTTTTTCTAGTAAACTAATTTTTTAAAGCATTATTAAACAGTTGTGTATATGATTCAGATCATTATTTTATAAATTAAAACTCAACTGAGTCTAATTGGTAATAATTATACATTTAAGTATTAACAAACACTAATTTTCTAGCTTTTTATTCATCCTGATAGAAAATTAAAATGTTTTAAACAAATTATCTGATATAGAGGGAACTTGTTATTGGTTTATTAGCCACATTGTATTATAAATGGGTTGGGGTAGCTTGAAACCTGTCCATTAAAGTATGAAGATTGGCTATCTTAATATAAAGCGGAGCACTGATTGTATATATGTGTGGAGATGGTAATCTGGACCAACTGATGAGTGCTGTTTTAGCATGAAATACGTATATTGGTGATTATTTATCTTTTCAACATGTGTATGATCAGGTGGGTCAGCAATATGGGATGGCATGGAGAGTTGAGGTTCATGTGAAAGTCTGAGTTCAAATCCTACATGATTTGCAATGATGTGAAACTGACTTTTTCCAAGTCAGTCTCTCCTCAAGAAATTGAATTTGAAATGTTAATTATCATAATGTTTTGGAAAAAATGGAAGTTGAATAGCAAAACAATTTCCATTTTTTTCCCAAAATTATTTCTTTTTTAACAAATAATACTGGATCCATTTTTTGAACTTAATTATTATAATTTCTATTACTTTAACTCTCGTGTATCTTCGTATTTTTTCAGTTTCAAAATCTAATGCATATCTTATTAAATTGTGCTTCCCTTTGTTTATTTTTTTTTTTTTTTTTTTTAAGTGTCATAGCATCGGCCGGGCGCGAACCCGCAACCCGGGCAACTGCCTGCAAGTGCAAGTCAGTCGCGCTGACCTCTCGACCACCAATGCAAGACTGTTTATTTTCATGTTAATACCTTGTTTCAATAAAAAATATCAAAAATCAACACCACAGGTGGTATACAAGATTGCATGTCCTAAAGCAGGATGCAGTGCAATATATTATGATGAAACTCGAGTCACAGTCAGTAACAGATTGTCTCAGCATAAGTATGCATATAATCGATTGCTAAACAAAAATGAAAACAATTCTATATTTGCTGATCATCAAAAGGTGGTCAATCATGTATTTGAACCCTCCAGGCGTGAGATAGTGTGTACTGAGAGAAATGATGCCAAAAAAAAAATCAAGAAGGTTTATTTCATTGATAGTAACATAAACGCTATAAATAGAAAAGACATGTGTTTCGCAATTTCAAAAAAAATGGATTGTCTAATTTGCTTTGCATAAATTTGCATACAATGAGTTTAATACATATTAAGGCTATGAATATGGAGTATACAGTCTCTGAAAGCACTTAGTCAATATTATGATTTAGAATTTAGTAATTTTGCCATTATACATTGAAGCGTATTGTATTAATTTAAAAAAATGCACATTCTATTACCATGTATTTCATGTTTTTAATTTATGCTTACATACTCTATGTTTTCATCCTCCCAAAGTCCTCTTGCTTTTCTTTTCTGTAGTTTCTTAAAAACTTATCTTTGCCTTAAGCAACAAATAGCTCAAAATATTTCAAACTTTTGTGTTTTTTGCTTTCATATAACCTTATGTATTTTTTTTATTGTATTCTCTTTTATATTTTCTCTTCTTTATTGATAGCATGTTGATTCATTCTTTTTTTTCTAATCTCCATAATGATTTATCTAGGAAAACTTTTTTCACTCGTTTATCCCACTTTTTAAATATATAAATAAAAAATAATAATTATCAAATAATCTAACCAAGTTTATTATCATTTTATTGCATTTCATGACTCTTATTTTCTAAATTATCCAATGAAAACTTTTTTTCATTATTTTTTCTTTGCTTTTAAGTGTTAATTTATTTTATATCTCTCACATATAATAATTGAGCCAGGAACCTACTTGCATTTGAAGTTGCTTGATTTCTTATGCTTAAGAGATTCGACTCTGAGATAAAAAGAAAAAAAAAAGAGATTACTACTGTTAAATAGAGATTCAACATAAGCTAATGATAATTTATCAGCTTCCATTTTTTATGACTATAATAAATCATGTATATATGGTTTTGGTTTCAATTATATTAAAGTAAAAATATTGCAAACTGAAAGAAATAATAATAAAAGAAAAATCAAAAAAGCTGTGTTAAGATATAAATACAAGCAAGACTTAATCAACAGGCAAGAAGCAAATGTTAAGATCATGGAATTATGGGAAAGTTGACCTTTCAAAGTATTAGTTGACAAAAACTACGAGGATAGTGAAAAGCATTCCTAAGTGACATTTACATTTTTTGTTCTTTTTAAAAAAATTTAATTACTGTATTTTCTAATATTTATTTATGTTTATGTATATTATTTTGAAGAAATACAGACATTAATATATATATATATATTTTAACCCTCCCTATAACCTCCATCTTCTTCACTTATTTACTTTATTATATTTATAATTGCCCAGCCACCAATTCTATGCAAAATAGAATAAAATTTATAATTATAAATTATATTTAAACTTATTTAAAAGGTTTTACATTGCAACCACTCCATGGCCTAGCTCAGTTGAGATTATAGGATATGGTCTTTATATATGAGGCCAACAAGGATGATAAAAACGTCTATAAACAATAATACTATAAGGTTAATTTAAATATGTTCAGAGCATCTATTCAATACTAAAACTGTTGCAAAATTGACAATTATTACATTTATTATGGTATAGACAATGATGAGTATTGGGTATCTTTTTATCCAAATCACCACCTATTCTAAGCAAAGTAAAATATATTAGCATTGTAATACTAAGATTTATTACCACCAGACAAATTAAATAAAACTTGACTTATATTGATATACTTATATCTTCTATAACTATGTTATATTAACCAGATGTGTGTGTGGAAATGGAGAATCAAACGTATATATATAATCAAGCAATTCATATGGGCTATTTATTCAATATAACATTTATTAAAACAAATCAAAAATAAACAATAACTAAAAAATATATATTATTTATACACCTTGATAACCAATTACATCTCTTCTAAGGTAAAATCAAAATTGACTACTATTTAATATGTTAATCATATATTTTCGAATATGTGCGTTTGATTATATTGTAAATATAATGTATTTCTGAAACATATTTTATTAGATTATTTAAAGAACTTGGATGATGCCATAAATTAATCATCTTTTATACATATGATAAAAATTTATATAACACATATCTGTTATAATCAATGTATACAATCTAACACTAACTATACAAAACTAAAGACAAGCATGGAAAAACACTAACCAAACACTTATCCTTATACTTATATATGTGAGGGTTAATTAATATCTCCAAACCCAATCTAAATAATCTACTCGTCTCTGACCATCTCTACCTTCAACTTATAACAGACACGGTTTTAATTCTCTATTTTTTTAAATAAAGTTCATTAGCAAAATTAAGCATAATAAATACAATTAAAAATAATAATAATAATAATAATTTATAGCATCACGCACACACTCGAATATATATAATCACCTATAGTATAATTTCTACATCATGCAAAATATGTTATCATATTATAATATATAAGAAGTTACATTGTTTTGTTCTTTTTTTTTTTTAAAAGAACACAAAACAAAAAAAAAATTGTTTATACATCTATTGTAATCAGAAAAAAAAAATTATTTGTCAATATCCCATTATTACATGTTAAGTTTTTTAAAAAATTTGAAAGTTGAAAGAAACATACATATTAATTTCAAAGATAACAGTAAATTATAACATAAAAAAAATGTCTATCCGATTGTTAAGCATAACTTGTTAAGAATGATAAGAGTTTTTTTTTTATCCTAGAATTCTGTGACAGGCGTTAAAAATGACATTTGCCTGCATTGAAATTATTTCACTATATATACACAGAATATCAAAGTTATACAGTAGAAAATTATCTTTTTGATATAAAATTAAATAGATAAACTTTTTCATTTTAAATTTTAATTTGCAGAAGATTGCTAGAAAATGATTAGAATTGAATATTAAGCGTTTGGTTCTAGCGTTTAACAAGAAAAATTTATTCAGCTTTACTTTAAATAATTTTGTCATTTTAATATTATTTACTTTTGGCAATATTTTAAAATAAATTATAATTACTTATCTTATGTGACATCCAGGTATTTTAAAGGTAGTGAACTTGAACCATTGTTTGACAGAAATTTGGAGCTGATTTCCCTCTGGGTCTATCTCTTCATGGTTTTATTACTCCAGTAGTATAATAGAAATTTTCCATAAATATATCATTAGAATCCTTGCGATGTTTTTTTTATTTGTTGTAATACTTTCAGAGAGTTTTTTGATTCTTTTAAGTTTTTTTACATTTTCTCCCTTGGAAATTTTTTTACTTTCTTCAAGTTTTGAAAATCTTTGTCTCTCTTCTCTCACGCCCTCTGTGCTTCTATGACAATCAACTTTGGAAACTTGCCAGAAATATTATTTATAAAAATTTCAACAATACAATATTTGAATATAATAAACGTAGTAATAAAAAAAATATTAAATACTAATTATTAATTTTAGAAATGTTATTTACTATTACAAATAATCTTTATCATTTTTAAAACATAAGATTCTAAGACAATATATAATCAGTAACTTATAAATAAAATATAGAAAAGAAAATTCTAATTAATAATATATTTATGCATCTGCCTATTATGACATGTAAATCCTGTACTATACACAACCCAAACATCTACCACTAAACATATAGTCCAAAACTCTACCAATCAATATACCCATTTAAGATTTTAATTTTGTTAAAATCCTAATTTTAACTAGCAAATTACATCACAATTTAAGTTTAGTTTTCCTAAAAACTCAATTTTAAATATTATATTATATCACAATTAATTTTTCTCAACTAATTACCTTTAGCCATTGTTAGCACAAATGTGACCTTCCCACATTTCTTTCTGGTGCCATCCCGGAAGATTACAATATATATATATATATATATATATATATATATATATATATATATATATATATATATATATATATATATATATATATATATATATATAATGTAATGGGCAGCCAAAGTGATGATGTGAAAACTCTCAACTGGCAATACTTTTTGAATAAATACTTTCAATCCCTAATGTAATTCAGTTATATGACATACTCAAATAGTATTATGTATCTATCTATACACACATAAATCTTATGAAATTTACCTGGAAAGTGCTCCAATACTTGTCCTTCACAGCATCTTCCACCACTATGAATATATTTCTTTAATGCCAGTCATAAATTAGGAAGATTTGTGAGGCTCCATCCACATGCAGTTATATTTAATTTTCCCCTCATATTGTTAGCACCAAATGTAACAAAATAAACTAAGCAAATACTTTTATTGTCAAGTAAAACAATTAACATATCTGTCAACAAGTAAATTATACAACATATTTAATTATAAATATATTAAACGCACATTGATTACATAAGTAATATTTACTGAGGCTGTAGCCTTGAAAATATGCATGTAAAATATGATAGTAGGGACCTCTACAGGTGTTTAACCACAAGCTTACCCCCTCTTTTCTTCCATAGTGTAAGCTTGTGGTTAAATACCTGTAGAGATCCCTACTATCGTATTTTACACGCATATTTTCGAGGCTACAGCCTCGGTAAATATTACAACATATTTAAATAATTTCACGATTAAAACAGTAGTTTGATTATTGACATTGGCAATACTAATGTTAAAAGAAATAAATTGGAAAATGGGAAGAGTTCTTATGATGTACCCAACAAATTACAAATCCAAATAGCTACCCCAAATTTCTAATTGATTAAAAAATATAAAATTTTATGAGATACTACTTTTAGCTATTTTGCTATGATGATTTCACATCTAGCATTTGGGTGGATTTTGTCATCTTAGATGGGTCTATTCTACATCATGATAATATTGTTTATTAACTTAATACTCTTTATAATACAATCATTTAACTATACCACACAGACATAAATGCATATATATATATATATGATTACTTCATATACATTTACATAGGAATTAGTTCCTTAGACAAGGATTTAAAAACAGTGATGTTGTATGCATGAAATTGTGAACTAGGCATGAAAAACTTCTAGTAATATCATGTTTTATATGCAAGAATATTAACTTTACTATCAACAACAATATTATAATTCATTATCCTGTATCACTCATTCAAGGTAAATTTTATGCGCTATGCTTGAGAAAACAAATTTATATAAATCTCAACATTTAAATTCTGATCAGGAAGGTGTGACTTGAATTCTTGTCGTCAATAGGACACAATATCTGCAACTCAGTACATGCATAAAATATTAAATCAAAATATCATTGTATTACTACACACTATAATATGTAGTGAACCAATCATCATATGCCAGATTTTCATTGTAATGTACAAAATATATTAATAAATTTTGCACATGTATGTTGTTATACTTTACAGAGTATATAAATATTCTTTCTTCAAGGATTTTGGTTTTTTATTCAGGTTATTGAATTTTCTGTGCTGTAATGCGCAGCACTGAATATGCACATTAAGATGAAGAAAAAAACCTTGAAGGAAGAATAATTACTCACTTTATATAGCATATCACCATACATATGCAAAATTTATTACATATAATTAATGAAGTTTAAAACAATATATATATATAAAATAACAGTGGGCATGAATATAGTTATTTTTAACATAGGAGCAGAAGATAGAACAGAAGATAGAACAATATAAAACAAACATAATTACTAACAATCCTCATTCCTAATTTTTTATTCAAGTATTTATGTCTGTCATTGGTATTGGCCATACATGAAAATAATATTAAATATACATATTCCCAAGATAATTAAATAAACAAACAACAAATAAAAACAAATTTTAATTACATAAGTCACTTTAATTGATAAGTGTGGTAAGAAAAATAATTTAAAATTCTATACAGAACACTCTTATTCCCAGACTAATTGATTTCAAGCTTATGGCTCACCCCAGTGAGGAGATAGAATATTCAGACATTAGATCTAAAATATCAATTCAAAACCCAGCACTTATTTTATATGTAATATTTAAGTAGAAACTCTGAAGTTTTCAGACATGAAAATGTCTTTTACTCCAGCTATCTAACTTAAATCGCTATATGGGACTGAACCAAATTCAGATCTACCATGTATTAATAGCCTCAGCTTAGCCAAAGCCATAAAGGTAAAATTATAATAATCAATAAAACAAGTCATATTTAATGAGACATTGCTTTTATAAGCTTGTATTTACAAAAATGTAATACAGAGGGCGTACCAATAGCTCAAACAAGCTCTTAATTGATAAGTGCGGTAAGAGAAAATATTAAAATCTCTATCTGGAACATTCTTATCCTCAGACCACACTTATCAATTAAGTGCTTGTTTGAACTATTGTTATGCTCTCTGTATTACATTTTTGTAAATACAAGCATATAAAAGCAATGTCACATTATATATGACTTGCTTTATTGATCATTATAATTTTACCTTTACGGCTTTGGCTATGCTGAAGCTATTAATATATGGTAGATCTAAATGAGGTTCAATCCCATTTAGCTATTTAAGTTAGATAGCTGGTATAAAAGACATTTTCATGTCCAAAAAGTTCAGAGTTTCTATTTAAATGTTATGTATAAAATAAGTGCTGGATTTTGAGTTGATATTTTAGATCTAGTGTCTGAATATTCTAGCTCCTCACTGAAGTGAGCCATAAGCTTGAAACCAATTGGTCTGGGGATAAGAGTGTTCTGGATAGAAATTTTAAATATTTTCTCTTACCACACTTATTAATTAAAAGCTTGTTTGAGCTATTGGTATGCTCTTTATATTACATATTTGTAAATATAAGCTTATAAAAGCAATATCACATTATATATGACTTGCTTTATTAATTATTATAAGCCACTTTATTATTTTATATCAAAGTTCCAGAAAGTTATAGAAAACATTTAATCATTTAACAGTGAAAATCATAATACAATATCCACATGAATGTTTCAGGAATTAACCCTTTTTTTTTGTTGTTGTTTTACAAGTTTTTTTTAGAATATCACTTCATTTTCAATAATAAAGTTAAAATTATCTTATATAATATTTCAAGAAATGCTTATAATTTTTTTTATTACATGTATGAATATATGGTAAATAATATACAAGCACATACAGACATACAAAACATAAATTTTCTAATGTTTAGAAATGTTTACTTTCTAAAATGTAGGTTTTTATTATTGTACTTAAATAACCTTAATCTGTCTTTGTCCTGCCTAGTTTGCTTTAAGTAATAAAAGCTTTATCTGTATCACACCTTCCTTTACCTGATTATTGTGATGTGATTGATCGATTATTTATCACCTTCCTTTACCTGATTATTGTGATGTGATTGATCGATTATTTGAAATGATCATTTCATTGCAATATATATGCATGATCTTTAGTAAATTCTTAAAAGCATTTTGCTTACTTTAAATCGATGATCATAAAAGTTAAATAGTGTAGAAATGTTTGTATTTTGCAACATTAGTCTTTTACCTGCAAATTTTAGATAATAATTTTTGGTTACTGAAAATGAGCTCATTCAAATATGTGTTCAAAGACTTTCACCAAAAGTAAAACTTACTCAGATTAAAAATTAACTTTGTGTAAATACAACATGTCAGAAGATGAATCAGATGCTATTGAATAATGGTTTCAATTATATTCTACCTTTTTTGAAGTGATTACTTAAGTTAAATTCTGTATCATATTAATAATCTAATACTAATTCTACACATTTCTAAAATAAAGATTATAATCTTTCAGCAATAATCAAAATAATAATAGGAGATTAGAATTTAAGTTATGATTTAATCTTAAGGATATCTTTTCATTAACAATTTGTTTATAATTTGTCAAGCATTGGTGGTCGAGAGGTCAGCAACAGCTGCTTTACAAGCAGTTGTCCCGGGTTAGCAGGTTCACTTCCCAGCTGATGCTATGACACTTGAGAAAAAAAATAATTTGTTTCCAATTTTTAACTTATTTTGATTTCTATCTTTATATACAGGTGTCAGTTTTTACAATTTTTGAACAGAAAAAATTTAATTTCTTAAAGAAATGTATTAACTTTAAAATTGATCGTATTAAATGTTCAAAACATTTCTTCAAAATGGAAGTTTGAGTTGAATAGAATATAAAATTATATACATATATTTTACAATATATAAATAATGAAGTAGTTTCTCAGGAAGTCATATGATGTTCAATTATCGGCGGAGACAGGTTGAGTCTTAATTTAAATAATTTCAACTCTTGAAATTATTAAGCTTTCATTGTGTCAAATTATACAATGCCTAATATTATATTCACATACAATAATTTGTTAATAATAATGATTTCTATTTTATAGAAATCAATTGTTATTCTTTCCTAACAAAAAAATTAACATTGCTAAAACAAATTGTATGAAGTATAATTTTTTATAGCACGAAAAATAATTATAAAGATATTTAGAGAATAATTTACAAAATTTTTTGTAATATTATAAAGAACTATTTTATTGAAAACCATCAAAATGTTTTAAATTTAAATTCTGTCTGAGTTATAAAAAGTATCCATACCAGTAGGGTTTTTTTATATTCGCAGTATTTAAAAAAAATATATATTTCTTACAAATTTGATTTTCCCAAGCATAATATTAAAGAATAAGCTAAAAAATAAAATACTAAAATGTAAAAATTAAAACATACAATAAAAAATTTAAACAATAAATGAAAAGAAAAAGCTTTTATTTTTTATCTTCTATTATTTAAGTAACATATTTATAAACAGATATATAAATAAAGATAAAAACATACAATTACTTCTCTACAATGTTACTTTAATATTTTAACTAGCAGATTGTTTTTTTTTTCAGAAATTCCAGAAAAATAACTTTCTCCAAGAGTTAAACATTAAAATATATTTGCATATTTGATAACACAATAAATTCCTACAGGTTAAAATCCTTATTTAAAAAGCCTTTTTTTTTTTTAAAAAAAAAAAAAACGTTTGAAGATCAATAAATCTGTGATCCATTAGGATAAATATCTGTTATTTTTTTCAGGAAAAAACAACAAAAAAAATTTAACTACATTTTTATAAAACTTTACAACAACAACAACAACAACAACAACAACAACAATAATAATAATAATAATAATAATAATAATAATAATAATAATAATAATAATAATAATAATAATATATCACATCCACTCATTATCAGTCCCCTGCAGGATGAAGGTCTCTCCAATCTCCAGCTTCTCTTCTCCGCAACACCCCCACATAATTCCTTATTTCACCTATCCATCTCACATGTGGTCTTTTTCTAGATATTTGGAATCCAGTTTAAGATTTCAATTGTCCATCTATTATCATCTCTTCTACAAATATGTCCAGCCCAATACATCAGTCTCTTAATTCTTTCAATGATATTAATATCACTTATTTGTTCTCTTACACATGTATTTCATTTTTGATCTCTTCTTATTACTCCTAACATGCATCTCTCCATACTTCTTTGAGTGGTCTGTGCATTGCTCTTCTATTAAGTGTCCAAATCTCAGATCCACAAGTAAGAACTGGTCAAACATATTTATTAAAAACCTTTTTTTTCAAACACATTGACATGTAAACAGGCAAAACTCTTCATACAGTAGTGCCACTTTGTGCCAACCAGAGTAATCAATGAATGACAGAAAGGCTTGTGCATAAAATTCCTATCTAGTGGCTACCCATCCAATATCCCCAGACTAGTTTCTAGCTCCTGGCTTTACTGTATGGAGAGTTTTGCCTATTTTAATAACAATTATGAGCAAGCATAGGAACTGGTGATTGATCATGTGATGTTCAGTGGTTTAACACATTGACATGTTGTTTTGTAATATTAAGTTATAACTATAATAGTCAAATATTCAATATAATTTATTTGTCCACAATGTTGTAACATATATATAAATTAAATAAACAATCTAAATAAAATTTAATTAAACAACTATTGATAATTATATTTTAATATTTATCTAACCAGCTTTCATATCCATTAAGATCTTCTCAAAATAATTAAATATCTTGAGAAGATCTCAATGGATATGAATATTAAAATATAATTATCATTAGTTGTTTATTTCAGTCCTACTTAGATTGAGTATTTAATTAATATTATTTCTACCAAAAGTACTCCAATCAAGTTTACTTTTATGATTAATTTCATCCATTATGTTTCCATCTGAAGTAATAATCTGACCAAATCATCAATCTTTATTTTTATCTTTTGAGAAAATCCATTAAACATTATTTTAGTTTTTTTAATGTTTATATTTCATCCTAATTTTTTACTTTCATCTGATAACTCTTGCAACATTTCCTGAAGTTCTAAAGCATTATTTGCAAAAACAGCATCGTTGGCAAAATCTAGATGATTTAAATAATGACCAGTTAGTTTTATTCATTTAGTTTACGATTTTCATTCATAAATACTTCTTGTAGCACTGCTGTAAAAAGTATTGGAGATATGGAATCACCCTGTCACACACCCTTCTCAATATTAATCTTCCAGTATCAGTATATAAAATAATTGTTGCTGTTGCATTTTTATACATATTATTCAGAATATGACAATATCCTGGGTCTATACCTTGATGATCCAATGCTTTAATAACTGAATAAACGCTTATAGAATCAAAGACCTTTTCATAATCTACAAATTTAACATAATGGCAATGCTTATTCATTGGTTCTTTCTATAACTTTTCTCAATATTTGGATATGATCCACTGTACTAAAATCACTTTTAAAGCCAGCTTATATTGATATTTCAGTTAAGAGCTATCAAGCAATTAAGAAAAAGGTCATGATATTTTTTGATTTTAACCTTGGAGTTAAAAAACCAATAAACTCATCATGCTGTCTAATGCTTTGTTGGTGAGCAGCCCATCCATGTTTGTATATGATATAAATGATTACATAGTTATAACAGTTTTGATGACAAGAACATATGAGATGTACATTAGGAATTTGCCCTGCTCAGTTCCTCTAAGGCTTCCAAAGGGAATCAAAGGATCTCCTTTCAGTTTTGCAAAAAATGCACACAAAACGTGTACTAGGAATTTCAAATTTAAATTAAACTTCAAATACATATAAACAATATCATCATCATCATCATCATCATCAACCATTATCAATCCACTGCAGGATGAAGGTCTCTCCAAGTTTAATCCATCTTCGATCTTTAGCTTCTTTTCTCCACATCACCCCTGCACACTTTCTTATTTCATCCATCCATCTCACATGTGATCTCTTTCTCGGTCTTTTATAATCTCTTGGAATGCAGTTTAAGATTTCAATTGTCCACAATATATATATACATATACATATTATGTCTTTTTGATTAATATATTGTACCAATCGGAATGAAAGTGAAGATCGAATCTAACCGCAAAAACAATATCTGCACTACAAGGGCGCCATCTAGGCATTTGAGCCTAGAAAAATTTATAAAGTAGGCAGATACGCGCTGTTAAGATTCCACTTTCTTTAAATATTCCGACCGTTAGCCCAAGTCACTAGCTCAGCGGAGACGCAGAGATAAAAATCTATAAATTTTATATCTTAAATATAAAAGAATAAAAGCCACTGCCAGAAATTAACATGTAAAATATTTATTTACGCACATATAAAATAACATTTAAATTTTGAGGAATAAATTTAACGTTTATATTTTTATATTGATCTTTAATTCTAAATTTAAGTAGATTTCAAATAATGAGTTTACTATTTATTTAGAGGGTCGAGTATGAATGGACTACATAGGTCTGCATTTGAAAGGAAAATATTCTTCCCTGATTTAACCTTAGGCAACAAATTTCGCAATCAACTGGCGCCAATCCATCTGATACATTCATGTATTCAATGTAGCATGATACGACAACACAAAATACTATATTGTCAGGAATGTACATCTGAACAATAAGTAGAAATAGAGAAGACATTGACTCTCCACCAACTGGAATGTGACATCAGTTGGCAAGTAGATCAATAAACAAAAAACTCCATAGGAATGGACTGCGGTCTTCTGCCGACTTACAAACCCATCCATAGGCAAACAGAGGGTGTGTGGTGTATATCTATAATCCTGCCCGTAGCGGACCTCATACTACATCTACTAATTACACAAATATATCCAATCCATTGAACCAATTCAACTACGAAATGAATAACCTAAGATTACCCTCCCTTAATACAACTTTACAAAACTACATAGCCATTCACGCCCGACTTAATTTTAACATTTAAATACGTTCGCACAGATTTGTTTAAAAATGTTGGGTATAGATCGATTACATAGATTCCACGGTCAAAAACATTTCAAAATAAACATAAACGATCAAAATACAAAATTATTGATACCGACAATCACAGAGGGAAACTTATAAGTAACCCAATAGTATTCACCATAAGATACTTGCGTTGTCACCAATAACTTAAAAGACATCCGAATAAATACATTTTAGATACTCACCGTAAGGTATCATTATTTATCAAATGTCTATATATTTTGATCAAATATGAAAACCAAAATATAATTAACCGCAAACGAATCCATGCAAGCGTCTATAAACAACTTAAATTTCATACATTTAAATAATCTTTACAATAAGGAAAAAAAAATGGAAATGATGTTTATCATTCGGAAAACATATAAAATTAAACATTATTAATGTGATTTAAAAACTTATAAAAGTCAGATAAGAGTCCGTTTTAACATTTCTGTTGGCTTGTTTATCAATTTGTAAAACTTGATGAACGTTCTTAATTGATTTTAACAATTGTTCATTTCATATAGCTTATGGCCTCTGTTTTCAATTCCCGCGATGCCTCCATTGGAAGGTAATGTTCTGGAGATGGCAATAGCTGGTTCAAGGTATCACAGTCTTTTCAGTTTTTTTTTTATAGAGAGTGTGGTATGTGCGTCATACCACATCTCTCAAACACACAACGCTGGAACTGTCCGAAAAAAACTGTATTTCCCTTTTTATATTATCCACCAGGATTCAATGAACAAAACATCACTAGTCTATCACTTTCATTAGGGTCCGAGCCAAGGCTTAGTGCTTCCATTGGTCAAGCTAAAATTTCTTTCTTCTCTTATCTAACTTTTCATCTGACTTTTTAATTACACAGCTTTTAGATAATTAATAAACATCATTTCCATTTACAGATTACAGGAATTAATTAATACCTGTTTTTACTTTAACTTACGTTATTTTTTTATTAAAATATTTTTATAAATCTTTTTTTTTTTATAAAAAACACATTCAAATACCTTTTTTTATTTATTAAAAAAAAATATTTTTACAGTTTAGCATCTGTGCGAATATATATACGTATAACAAACGTTTTTAATTTTAGCGTTTAGTTTTTTTTACTTTTATTTTTAATACACTTATTTTTATATGCGAACTTAAAAGTTTTTATTTTAAATAAATGTAACGACATATTTATATATCGTTACATATCAGTAAACTTCCTCAAAAAACAAAAAAAACATTAAAAAAAAAAAAAAAAAAAGAATTTACTTAGTGTTAGTAATTACGTTACACAAATTTGTTATATATGAAATTTCAAAAGGGCAAAACTTTTTTTTTTTTTTTTACAAGACAAAACTAATTACACACAAATATAATGATTAAAAAAAAATGTTGACTGTTGATTCCCTATTACCAGCTAAATTTCTGCCCCCTCCCTTCCAAGTTTCATTTCTCCTACCTTTAAGTGTTATTTAGGCAAGTTAAACGATTAAATTTTAAACAAGACTTTTTTTAAAAAAATATTATGATTTATATTTATTAATTACGTTTTATTTATTACTTTTTTATTCCTCGTATTTCTCTTTACATATGCACAATTTTTCTTACTGGCAGTACCTTTTTACACAAAATTTAAACTATACCTTTACGTTAATACAAAACATATATCTATATAATTTTCAGAAAAAATTTACGGGCATGATTCCCTTTTAAAATTTTCAGGGCACTTGTGTTTATTAAAAATCGGCCCAAGTTGGGTAGCCAGTTTGTACCAATCGGAATGAAAGTGAAGATCGAATCTAACCGCAAAAACAATATCTGCACTACAAGGGCGCCATCTAGGCATTTGAGCCTAGAAAAATTTATAAAGTAGGCAGATACGCGCTGTTAAGATTCCACTTTCTTTAAATATTCCGACCGTTAGCCCAAGTCACTAGCTCAGCGGAGACGCAGAGATAAAAATCTATAAATTTTATATCTTAAATATAAAAGAATAAAAGCCACTGCCAGAAATTAACATGTAAAATATTTATTTACGCACATATAAAATAACATTTAAATTTTGAGGAATAAATTTAACGTTTATATTTTTATATTGATCTTTAATTCTAAATTTAAATAGATTTCAAATAATGAGTTTACTATTTATTTAGAGGGTCGAGTATGAATGGACTACATAGGTCTGCATTTGAAAGGAAAATATTCTTCCCTGATTTAACCTTAGGCAACAAATTTCGCAATCAACTGGCGCCAATCCATCTGATACATTCATGTATTCAATGTAGCATGATACGACAACACAAAATACTATATTGTCAGAAATGTACATCTGAACAATAAGTATAGAGAAGACATTGACTCTCCACCAACTGGAATGTGACATCAGTTGGCAAGTAGATCAATAAACAAAAAACTCCATAGGAATGGACTGCGGTCTTCTGCCGACTTACAAACCCATCCATAGGCAAACAGAGGGTGTGTGGCATATATCTATAATTTTTCCCATAGCGGACCTCATACTACATCTACTAATTACACAAATATATCCAATCCATTGAACCAATTCAACTACGAAATGAATAACCTAAGATTACCCTCCCTTAATACAACTTTACAAAACTACATAGCCATTCACGCCCGACTTAATTTTAACATTTAAATACGTTCGCACAGATTTGTTTAAAAATGTTGGGTATAGATCGATTATATAGATTCCACGGTCAAAAACATTTCAAAGTAAACATAAACAATCAAAATACAAAATTATTGATGCCGACAATCGCAGAGGGAAACTTATAAGTAACCCAATAGTATTCACCATAAGATACTTGCGTTGTCACCAATAACTTAAAAGACATCCGAATAAATACATTTTAGATACTCACCGTAAGGTATCATTATTTATCGAATGTCTATATATTTTGATCAAATATGAAAACCAAAATATAATTAACCGCAAACGAATCCATGCAAGCATCTATAAACAACTTAAATTTCATACATTTAAATAATCTTTACAATAAGGAAAAAAAAATGGAAATGATGTTTATCATTCGGAAAACATATAAAATTAAACATTATTAATGTGATTTAAAAACTTACAAAAGTCAGATAAGAGTCCGTTTTAACATTTCTGTTGGCTTGTTTATCAATTTGTAAAACTTGACGAACGTTCTTAATTGATTTTAACAATTGTTCATTTCATATAGCTTATGGCCTCTGCTTTCAATTCCCGCGACGCCTCCGTTGGAAGGTAATGTTCTGGAGATGGCAATAGCTGGTTCAAGGTATCACAGTCTTTTCAGTTTTTTTTTTTTTATAGAGAGTGTGGTATGTGCGTCATACCACATCTCTCAAACACACAATGCTGGAACTGTCCGAAAAAAACTATATTTCCCTTTTTATATTATCCACCAGGATTCAATGAACAAAACGTCACTAGTCTATCACTTTCGTTAGGGTCCGAGCCAAGGCTTAGTGCTTCCATTGGTCAAGCTAAAATTTCTTTCTTCTCTTATCTAACTTTTCATCTGACTTTTTAATTACACAGCTTTTAGATAATTAATAAACATCATTTCCATTTACAGATTACAGGAATTAATTAATACCTGTTTTTACTTTAACTTACGTTATTTTTTTATTAAAATATTTTTATAAATCTTTTTTTTTTTTATAAAAAATACATTCAAATACCTTTTTTTTATTTATTAAAAAAAAAAATTTTTACAGTTTAGCATCTGTGCGAATATATATACGTATAACAAACGTTTTTAATTTTAGCGTTTAGTTTTTTTTACTTTTATTTTTAATACACTTATTTTTATATGCGAACTTAAAAGTTTTTATTTTAAATAAATGTAACGACATATTTATATATCGTTACAATATTAAACAAATACAACTGAATGAAAAATAGAGTATTAGAAAACTAGGTATGTAATAATGCTTTGATGTAAAGTTTTATATTTTTAAATTAAAAAAACTTTGTATCTTTTATCTTTTTCTCTTGTAGAGAAAAAATTATTCTGCAATATGACCACTCTTAAATGATCAATTGAATTATTTAGAAACTGATCTGAATTCATTTTTATATAAAATGTCAAGGGGATATACTATATAAAATCATTAATGGTATTATCTTGAACCGTTTTTGAATCAATAACATGTTTACATGTAAGACAACCTCTATCTCCACGTGAAAAATATATTTTTCTGATACAAAATTAAAAATAAAATTTGTTTTTACAAGTCTATTCTTAAGTGTTTTATGTTGGGGAAAATGGATTTTAGATAATCTACTGAAATTTAATATATTAATGTATTTCTGTAATATTTAGTTAATATTAAATGTCACTATTAAAAGTAAGAACTAGAAGTGGTACTTCCAAGTGAGGGCTTCTTTTTTAGATAGAAGAAATTACTTTCTTCTGAGGATTTTATTACTCCAGCAGTGTTTTAGGATATTTCTTATTTGTAAATTTATTCTATAAATTTTTGTCACTACAAATTATTTTAATTTTTAAAAATTGACTACGGGGTATTAATTTTTAAGTGCTTAGAATGATTATTATAAAAATGTAGGTAACCACGACTGTCAGTTGGCTTGTTATACTGTATTAATTCTAAGAATTTTATTACTGCAAAAAATTCATTGTAAATTGTATATTTCTATTAAAATTATTTATTGTATGAATTTTTTTCTACTGTACAGGCTTTTTCATATCTGCACTTTCAAGTGTATCAGCAGAAAGAGATAGCATGGATAGTTGAGGATCATGTGAAAGTCTGAGTTCAAATCCCCTATACACCTGGTCTTATTTTATGCGGTAGATAGCTTCCTCAGAAAATGTGCACAAAAGAAATTGCACAAAAATAAACTTAACTTACCTTGAAAAATGGGGGATAGGTTCTGTAATTTTCAGAAATCAGCATAAAAGCAAAGCAACAAGGAAAAATTATTTTAAAATTTGCATTAAAAAAATAATGAAACTGTTATATCCACCAGTTATAACACCCACTGGTGAACAATCTATGCAATAAGCTAACCTTGCTCTGCCTAGATATGCATACAATAGTTATATTCACAAAGACTAATGCCGGTAGTATAAAAAACAGATTTAATTACAATACACTAATATATACACATTTACACAAATACATTAAAACAATCATTATATATTTATATCAAGAAACTCAAAGGTATACAAAAACAATAATAAATATCTATGCAACCTACTTTATAGTCCCTAGGCTGACTGTTGGATGTTCAGAGGCCAGCAATCCGCTCTGGAGATACCGTGCTAAATAAGCGACGTTCAGCGCCTTTCACAGTTCATCTGCATTGGTAGATCTTCCAGTTGCAAGTGCCAGAGGCTTTACACTTTCACTCATTTTCCTAGTTCTGATTTTCTGAATTTGATTGGTCAAATCTTGTCTATTCTGGTTGGATCAATCCCTTCCAGTTTACTTGCAGAAGCAGATTTAGATTTAAGTTTTACTTTGATTGATTATCTTTGCAGCCCGATTACTTTTTAATTACTCATTTTGTTTATCTGCAAAGTTCCTTCATTAATTAAACTTCCTATCTAAAAGGATTTGTTTTCTCGCTGTTTTAAAAAATAACACAGTTATTAAAGTATATTATATTAAATTAATGGAGTATTTTTATCTTCACATATATATATATAACTTACATATGTATATGCAACATATTATACACATACATACGTTTAAATATTAAATCCTCATTTACAACATTTACTATTACTACGTTGTGTGTATGTGTATTTTAATTATACACATACATAACAGAAATAAAGTATGACTAATAAAAAATTTCAAATATTTGAAAAAAATTAATACAAGACAAACTTTTTTACTTTTTTTATTAACTACAGTATTTAATTTTACATTTTTTCATATATATTTTAAGCATTACCAGCTATTTGACAATATGCATTTGTTTGTAAACTGGTAAGACATCAGATTCGTGATGTGATGTACAACTAGCGCCACTTTCAGTCTTGTGCATTATTTTCAGTTTATAAAATCAATAAAATCTTCATTATTATTTATTTTAAAAATCTAAAAAAATATTTATTTCTGTTAATATCTAACAAAATACGTTTTAAAAGTTTAAAGTTTTTGAATATTTATTGCGATATTTTTATATGTACGTATAAATTTATTATTATTTACTCACTAGTATAAGTTCATTATTTACATAGAAGCTAAGATTCTAAATACAGCTTCAGGCCATATTCACATTAGCTCTAATATAACATTATATTTTTGAAAGAAAAAAGGTATTTCAAGTCAAAATAAGCTATTAATAATTTAAATCTCTTGATATCTAATAAACATAGTGAAATATGAAAGCTATTAAGACAAAACATGAATCGCATAACTTCAAAATTGCATTAAAATAATCCGCATAAAATGAGACCCAGGAATATATTAAAATTATTTATGTAATTGAAAAAAGTATGAGTTCCTCTTCATTGTATAGCCAAATCATAAAGATGGCATCTATGCATCTTAGGCTAGAATGGGATTGAAATTTAACATTTTTAAATATAGAGGACTTCAATTGGGTCATAAAAACACCTTTTCATAATTTGCAATTCATCTTAATTTCTATAATAATTTATATATAAATTAATTTTACCATTTTTTTCATTTTTTAAGATTGTTTAGTATATAATGTATGCTATTCCATTGTCAAGAAAATACAATATTTAAAAGTTAGATAAAGAATTTTAACAATTTTTGTTTTAATACATATTTTATAGGTAGTGAATTTTTAATGTTTGTTATTTGTAAACATATATATATATATATATATATATATATATATATATATATATATATATATATATATATATATATATATATATATATATATATATATATATATATATATATATATATAAAGAGCCTGCTAATAGCTTTAAACAATCTTATTTTTTTATTTTTTTTATGATAAATGCTACAAGAGAAAATACCTGAAGCCTTTATCTATGATGGTCCCCATTCCCAGACCGGTTTCAAGCTATGGCTCTCATCAGTGAGGAGCTAGGACATTAGATTCAAAATACTAATTCAAGCCAAGCATCTAACTAATTCTTAAATATTAAGAAAAAGATCCAAATCTTCAGACACCTACATGTCTTCAAACTCACCTCTTTAACCAAAGAAACTATATGAGCCTGAACTTAATTCAGTGATCCCATATATTAGTAGGCTTAGCAATTTAATATAGCTAAAGCCCTAATAGCAAAATTATAATATTAATAAAATATCAGTCATTGTCACATGACCTATATAGCTTGTATTACCAATATGTAATATATAAAGAGCATGCTAATAGCTCTAAACAAGCTTTTTTTTAATGATAAATGCTACAGGAGAAAATACCAGAAGCCTTTATCTATGATGGTCCCCATCCCCAGACCGGTTTCGAGCTATGGCTCTCATCAGTGAGAAGCTAGGACATTAGATTCAAAATATTAACTCAAGCCAAGCATTTATCTAATTCTTAAATATTAAGAAAAAGATCCAAATCTTCAGACATCTAAAATAAATAAGCTTGTTTAGAGCTATTAGCAGGCTCTTTATATATTACATATTGGTAATACAAGCTATATAGGTCATGTGACATATGACTGATTTATTAATTGTATATATTTATAAGAATCCATTTTTTTGTCATATTTTGTGGGTTCATCCGTGTATGATATAAACGTACTGACTTTTTCAGTGTGATCACATAAGCCATCAACTAGATGACAAATAGAATATCATAAAGATTGTTATAGAAACAATGCAAATAGTGATTTATAAAAATGTTACAGTTTCACCAATAAAAAAACAATAGGTATATAAAATTGAAAAATAAAATAAAAATCTGAAAATCTTCAGATATGTTGTTTTAAAAAATTTATTCTAAATAGAAAGAAGTTTGCATGCACCATTATGTTTAATGATACAATAGTCTTTTTAGTATCTCTATGGCTTATTTGAGAGTAGAATACTGGTATTAGAGAAATAGATATTGTGACCTGAATCCATAGCATAAACTGAGAATGTTGATGATGATGAGTATTGCTTAACGGCATTAGGATGTTACTCATGAAACAATTGCTCATACCTACATAAGAAGCTTTACAAATGTTACATGAAATTTCACAAATTCATGAGTCTCTAGAGAGATTAACTATTTAAGCTTAGGTATATATAGAGTTCACAAAACAAACTCTTAACAAGCTTTGAGAATACTCTCAACCCCAAACCGGTTTCTGCATCTAGCATCGTCAATAGTTATACATTAGATAAAGTGCTGGGCTAGTTTCTAGTATTTTTAATCTAATGAATATCCTAACACCTCACTGACGATGCTAGATGCAGAAACCGGTCTGGGATTGAGGGTAGTCTCAAAGCTTGTTAAGAGTTTGTTTTGCAAACTCTATTTATAACTTTCTAAATACGAGCTTTATTAAAATTAGATCATGTGACATCTGACTTGATTTTTTTATCAATTTAAGCTTAGTTATGATGTTACTAATTTTTTGATAACTACTATATTCCATTTTTATATTATAGCATTCAGAATATGTCCAATACTGTCTGAAATTCATTTTATATAAGGAATACAAACCCTAATAGTTATTTCTTCTTCTTATGTTTCTTATTTGACTTAAGGTTTGGTGAATAATTTTATTATTGTAATCATTAGCTAATAAAATACTATTTATATGATTTATTTCTTTTTTTTTTTTCAGATATAATTTATCTGAAAAGTTAATTGCTTGAGTGAAAAAAGATTTAGCTACAGAAAAAATCTGAGTTGAATGATGATGTGTGAAAATTGTAAATATCTGTCGGTGTGTATATTTTTTCTGAAAACTGAAAATGATAGATTTTGTTTCCTGATGACGAGTATATTAATTAAGAAAGGGAAGTTTTTCATCAGACTCTGTCTCCATTGTAAATAAGGATGGATATTATTTAAATGTGAAAAAAATATAATTTATTTTTACCATGTTGTCAGATGATAAATGTGTCACCCCTATATCTATATATAGAGGTTTTAAAGATCCTGATTCTAAAGCATGAGTTTCTATATTTTTCATAAATAAATCAGCTATTATTCCAGAAATAGATGAGTCCATAGGAATATTAAAAGTTTGTTTGTAATGTTATCCATTGTATATGAAATACTTGTTTGAAAGACAAGGTTTAGCTAAGGCAATAATGTGGACCGGCAAATTGCAACATTGAGAAATTACATTTAAAGCTTCGTCAATTGGAAGAGTTGTAAACAAAGAAACAATGTTGAAGTTGATGATATTTTTAAATTTTTTATTAGAGAAATGAAATGTTTAGAGTTTTTAATGTATGATTTAATAGGTGGAATTGTAGGTTTTATTAAATCAGATAAATACCAAACTAAAATGTGAGTGGGAGATCGTGTTGCTCTTACTATAGTCGAAGTGGAATATCTATTTTGTGTATTTTTGAGGGTCCATAGAATTTTGAACAGACACAAGATTTTTCACGAGGAATTATTTTATTTTTTATGGTTTTTTTTTTCAATTGATGATTTATTAATAATTATACAAAGCAGATATCCTCCTTTGACTAACAATAAGTGCACATTTTAGGTAGGTATTTATCTGATTTAATAAAAGCCATAATTCCATCTATTAAATTATATATTAAAAACTCTGTATTTCCCTATTTTAAATTAATACAAATCATATTCTTGTCAGTTTCATTCTTTCTTTGTTACGAATGTTCTAATTGGCAAAGCTTTAAATGTAATTTCTCAATGTTGCAATTTGCTGGACCATATTATTGCCTTAGCTAAACAATGCCTTTCAAATATGTATTTTATGTATTTCATATACAATGAGCAACATTACAAACTTTTGATACTCAGCTCAACTATCTCAGGAGTAATAGCTGATTTATTTATAGAAAATATAAAAACTCTTGCTTTAGAATCAGCATCTTTAAAACATCTTATTTAGCTCAGATATACTGATGATACATTTATCATCTGGCAATATGGTAAAAAAAAATTATATGATTTTTTTCTCATTTAAATAATGCCCATCCTCATATTAAATTTATAATGGAGACAGAGTCTGATGAAAAACTTCTCTTTCTTGATGTATTCGTCACCAGGAAACAAAATTGATCATTTTCAGTTTTCATAAAAAAATATACACACAGAAAGATACTTACAATTTTCATTATCCAACTCAGATTTGTCTATAGCCAAAACTCTCTATCATTCAAGCAATTAACCTTTCAGATAAATCATATCTTAAAGAAGAAATAAATCATATAAATAGTGTTTTATTAGCTAATGATTATAATAATAAAATTATTCATCAAGCCTTAATTCAAGCCCAAAGTAATCAAAGTAAGAAACAACTATTAAGATTTGTGTTTCTTATAGTATTGGGCATATTCTAAAAGGCTACAATATAAAAACAGCCTACACTACATGTAAAAAAAATAGTAACATCATAACCAAGTGTAAGATTCATTTCCTTTTGAAGCTCATGGAATTTTTGAAATTTCATATAGCATTTGTAAAGCTTCTTATGTATGTATGAACAATAATTGCATCAGTGCCAGAACATGTTTATACAGTTAAGCAACACTCATCATCATCAGCCTCACTCCATGCTATGGATTCAGGTCACAATATTGATTTCTCTAATACCAGAATCCTATCCAGATGTAAGGATTCTCTTCCAATGTAAGCTCAGAGAAGCCATTGAAATACTAAAAAGATGAAATTGTAACAACAAACATCCCATCACATACAAATTTCCTCCTATTATGAAGAATTTATTACTCTGATGATTTTCTGAATTTTATTTTTCAATTTTATGTACCTGTTTTTTCTATTGGCGGAACATTAGCATTGTTATAAATCAGTGATACAGCACCTCTCTTTATAATATTCCATCCCTCACTCAGTTGATGACTTGTATGATTAAGCTGAAACATTGGTATATTTATAATGAAAATCATGCACAGAGAAATCTGTAAAATATACCATTTATATACATATGAATTCATAGTATTAGTTCCCAGAACTTCCGTATAGTAAAAATACAATGGTTAAATAGCTGACTATGAATTCATCATTTATGCAGAAAATATTAAAATTAAAATACATATATATGTAACAATAAATCTTGAAAGCAGAAGTGATTTCTCTGATTTAATCTATTTATTTTACGTGAACTAATTTTCAATGCTTTAATTAAAATACCATATTCATGACATTACTGATTTTAATATTTCACAATCAATTTTATTTATTTAAATTCCTCTTTTGTTCTTTCTAATATGAATATTGTTTAAGTGTTGGTTCATTAAATTATAAAAGAAAAAAAGTGGTTTATTAAGCAAATAATCAATTTGAAAAATAATAAAAATAAACTCAAATCAAAAACAAGAACTATGGATTCTTAGGCCTCATTTCCACAAGACAATATATAAAATTAATTACACTCATAAAAACAAATTTAAATAAACTTAAAAATAACTCAAAGACAAAATAAGCACACGTCATATCCAAATATTGTATATTGGCATAGAATGTAACAGCACTTTCAGTTATACAGTTATATATTTTTAGTAAGATAAAAACTAAAATTCTAATTATGTATTGTTTCGCACATATACTGATATAAAAAGTAAAGGAAAAAAAAAGGTGTTTTTATTTCTCGAACGTGACCAAGCAACAAGTCAGGTTTTATGACTTAGTAAAAATTAAAGTTTTGTGCTAAAAATAAATTATTTTATTTTAAAATCAATTTTATTAAGGTTTATAATTGGTGTACATAATTATATAATTGTTTTAACAAAGGATATATTTTTGATCTTTGGGTATTTAGAACTGACAGCATGTCAATCATATACATTATATTTAATTATGCAACAGGGACTCGGAAGGCTGGCAGATGTCTAGGAATTTGAAAGAGCTTCCATATCTCTTCGAATAGCATTTTGGATGAGAGGTATCCTGTCTTTTTATTAAAAAGGAATCCAAAGAATCACAGTTCTCTACAAATACAAATGATACAATAAATCAATTATTAAATATTATAAATTGATACAATGGAAGCATTAAATAAAATCATTTATGCTATGAACATAATTTTTAAAGTTGAATATTGGTTTAGATAAAATAAAAAATTCAAGTTGGGAAAAACACTTATGTTTTAAAAACTTATAACAATAACAAGGACAACATCAATAATAACAACAATGACAACAACAACAACAACAATAATAATAACAACAAATAATAATAATAATAATACTAGTAGTAGTAATTCTGCAGAAAACTTTGATACTGCTGATAAGTAAAACAAAAGTTGTTGGGATTCAAACCCCTAAAAAACTAATAAAATCATCATAATATAAAAGTAAAATAATTTATACATATTGAAAAAACAAAAAGAGATGTTTTGACAGAATAGTTAATAAGAATTGTAAACTGATTATTGAGAAATTTAACAAAAAAAAACTTTTTGTTAAAATTCTTGGTAAAGAGAAAAAAAGTGAAAACAATGAAACCACGTGATCGAGTGGTTGATGTTAATATGGCTGCTACAATACATTAAAATTCAAACTGAGTTAAGTCATATGCAACAATCACAAAAGCTAGCATACCAACAATCAATATAAAAAATAAATCTAACTATAATGCAATAAAACAGTTGTAAGATTTAGAAAAACAAATTCGAATTACATAAGATAGTTACACTTAAAGATTCAGGTAAACCAAGACCCTCCCCCCTCACACACTGAACTGATGGTGCATTAGCAAAAGTCAATGAACACTTTAATAACACAATCCCAAGGGAAACTATATACATCGTTTAAAAGATTTTTTTCCCCTTGTTCAGGTTGAAATATCCACCACAGACACAAATATATCGCTATACCATTTCCCATAATGTTGCTATATCAAGCAACAATGAGAAATGAACTGTGGGAAACAAGTAAAAATTACAGAACACCCCAATCCCAAGCCATCTCTCATTGGGTTTTTTTGATGATTAGTCAAAAGAACCTATTTCAGAACCAAATCAAAACATTAGGCAAAGAAGCTACAAACATACCACCCAGTCTTGCCCATTTTTTTGATGTTTTTGGAAAACCAAAACCAAACACCTTCATTTAATATGACAGAATTTGCTACTAAACTGGCCACAATACTCAATACATATATCCAAAAACACATGGCATCCACAAAATTTGTCACTTGCACATCTCTAGTCCAGTTCACTACCCAATACTTATGTGTAGTTTTACAAATTACCTATCACAGAAGCTACACATAACATCCAGAGTTCTCTACTCAATTGCAATAGTTCTCCTTCAACAACAAAAAAAAAACTTTCCATATCAACCCCTCTCCAACCTCCAACTCATCTCCAATTGGGCCCATTTACCATAAAAAATAATTGAAAAAGTGCTCCAAGCATTGCCCCTATGAGACATACCCACCTATTTCACATAGCCAGTTTGCGAGAAGCAATGTCTACTACATAAGCTGCAATGATTTTCCAAAACAGTCTTGAATTCAGTATAGTAATGGGAAAAAGTGTGCACCAATTGCAGTTCACCTGGATATAGAAGCAACTTTCAACTCAAGTTGATGTTAAAACATTAATTAACATGTTGGATGACACCACAATCCCATGCACTCATTGTAATACCTGCTCACTATTTTACCACTCACCCATGAAATCCATATCACACATAATGAAAAAGATTTTTTAATTATTCATACCCACACAATTTATATTCCAATGTGTTCAAGCTCACTACTATTTACATTTTGCACAACCTGCTCATGCACTTAAAATCCACAGAGTATTAAAGGCATCCAGATCCCAGGCGCACATCACAACATGTAGCCTGCATTATATCCTATGGATGAGATTACAGTCTTACTTCCTTCTGAAAACAGATCATAATTTCTACATGAAAATACTTCATGACTTTGAATCAACACACCATCTTAAGTTTAATCAGAACTAAAACTTGCTGCCTGGTCACTCTACACCAGTAATCCATGCACACAAATTTTTCAGAGACAAACCATCTGCTTTTGTCAGCATTCTCTTCTATATGGGGACAAACACAATGAACACACAACTATCCAGAACAAAGTTAAAAGAAGAAGCTGAATGGATCATCATTTGCTTCTCTATCAGGAGCATATTTCTCAATATATTGTTCAAGTAGCTAGTGATTACCAAAATAATATACTATTCACCCATAATTCAATTCTTCAGGAGCTTTCACATCAAAAATCTCTTTATATTTGTAATAAAATTTCTATGGAATAGAAAAGACAAATGTCAATATCTGCAAATGCTATAGATCACCCAGCAATATATAATGGTTTGAGGCTACACGACATATATATTTTTTCAAATACTTTAGGTTGTAAATCTTATAATAGGCACCTCTACAGACGTTTCCCAAGAACTTTAATGTCTAATCTAGATAATATCATATTGACAAATCTCCTTCACACT
Organism: Epiperipatus broadwayi; assembly: GCA_028023455.1. Lineage (NCBI taxonomy): Eukaryota > Metazoa > Onychophora > Udeonychophora > Euonychophora > Peripatidae > Epiperipatus > Epiperipatus broadwayi. The sequence continues at coordinate 28,786 of JAQFVV010014442.1, forward strand.
GCTACCTATCATCACTTATCAACCAAGATTTAAAACAATATGTACTCCAAATATTACTGCAAACAATAACAAAAAATTCATTTTGGCAGATCTATGAACTGCTATACCACAGAAATAGATCAGATATTTTCACCGATGCTACGGAATAAACAACTGACGCTGCTTAAAAACTTTTTAAAAACTGATCTTGGAGCATAGATTTTTTTTGTTTCCTCAACTTAGACCCCAAATCTATATGCCCTTATCAACATCACTTCTTAAGATACAGATATCTGTATATCAAAATGAAGACATCTGCACAATATGCCATCGAGCAGAAGAAATTCAACAATATGGTTTACAACTGCTCATCATTAACCTTAGCAGCTTTTAGTATCAAATAACTAAGACATACAGACAACCAGACATCTCCCTTCAGGTTATCATCAACATGTATTTGCAGGAACATCTATCCTTAGTCTCCTGTGAAGCTTAACCACATGTTCACAGCCATTTTCTAGTTGCCAAGACTGCATTCCCTTTTACCAGCCAACAAATAAGCAAAATTAAAAAGAAAAGACAATAAAATAGCAGACCCAAATATTTTTGCAGCTCCTTGGTCCCTCATAAGACAAAAGATCAAATCTTTAGTCAGATAATCTTTTGTCATTTTTAAAATCAAGCAGCTAAAAAATGGTTCATTCAAAATCCACAAACATAATGACTAGAAAAAAACTCTCAGAAATAGAGGTAAACATATTAACAATTCAAGATTGCAAGACTGAAACTTATCACAGCATTAACTACTACTCCAAAAAAGAGAGATCAATGAAAATAGAAACCATAAAAAACAAAAAATTCAAATTATATGACAATAAAACATACATAATATTGCTGCATCAAGATCATGGGCCAGCTCACAAAAACAATATCTGAAGACTATCAAAGCTGTCACAAAGCTTATAGGTGAATAAAAATATGTACTTGTATTACATGTATTTAATTATACTTAATGTGTGCAAAGTAAGATAACTTAGAAAATAATTTAAAAGAAACTAATGGACTAACAATCCTAACACCAAAAGCTCGCAAAAGGTATGGCGCCTTTTTTGTCCTACACTTGACCACAAGGCACCAGGTGACACTGCAGAACCAACAGAAGCCTGTAGAAGTGATAAGAATTTCTCCCAAAAATGATGATTTTGTGTTTTATTTTCCATCAATTTCAGCCATTTTTGGATAGAAATTTATCACTTAGAGGCTTCTTGGTGATTCTGCGAGTGTCACCTATTTAACTACTAAACTTGTCGGTATGACAAAAATATACAAAATGCTGTTATAAGCTATCACAGACAATCCCTTGCTTAAGCAGTTTAGCAATATCGTAACAGAACTCATAAAGCATTAAGTTAGACTATATGCATAATTCTCCTAAACACCAATGTAAGCACCAACCATATGAAAAAAGTATTAATGTAACCCTGCTCTTTTAGTCTGAATACCTTTTTTGAAACATTAATAATAGTAATAATAATAGCAACAACAAGAACAACAATACCACCACCACCACCACCACCACCACCAACAACAACAACAACAACAATAATAATAATAATAATAATAATAATAATAATAATAATAATAATAATAATAATAATAATAATAATAATAATAATAACAACAACAACAACAACAGCAACAACAATAATAATAATAATAATTCAAAGGAAAATTATAATATTGTTTGCATGAAAGATATAATTTTTTATATTGGAGTTGAAAAGAAATTTACTCCAGTAATAAGAGGAAATGATGTCAGTTACTAAAAGGAGAAATAATAATGACATCAATATATAGTTATCAAAGAATAGCAAAACAAAATATATCTTATAGTACAGTAGCAACATTTTAAATATCAAATCTTCTAAAAGAAAAATGGATACATACAAATTAAAAACCTGATGAAAGAGAGAAAGAAGCTCCAGAAAATGATTATAATAGATACAATGATAATCTTTTATATAGGCTATTGCCTAATTAAGTCTAAAAGTTTTAACAACTTAGCTTTATTAAACCTGAAGAGTAAATAGGATATGATTTGTCAATTGTATTTGGTCAGCATCAAATAAGAATCTATCATTTTATTGTGATTGGATATTATAAATGTTAAGCTATCAATAAGATGATTTTTTATTTTATGAGTGTTATAAGTTGGTGAAAGCGGAGAGAGATCTTAGATTAATTGATTTTGTATTGTTATTAAAGTGTTTAGTTTTATTTAAATGATTTAAAAAATAAGGCTTATTATTTGTATTAGTGGAAAAACATGGCTAAGTTACCATTATTATTTTTTTTACTTTAGTTGTAATTGAAATCTATTAAACTATATGTATCATTAGTATTGTAAGCTTTAAGGGCATATTAAATTTATTATTTTATCCATCCATGTGAAGATTATTCATTAAAATATAAATATAAATTGTATTTACTTTTATACGTTTGTAGCTAACTATTATAAGCAGTGGTGTTAACTCATACGGAACATTAAGGAGTTTCGGATTTGTATTTATATTCTTTTGTTCTATTATAAGGGATCTATATAAGCTAGGCATATACTTTATTTATTTATATGCTAATGTATTTAGTTTTATTGCTTTATCTTTAATCCATAGGAAATAATGCTTATATTTTTAGGATACTTGAAGTAATGTTTTTTGTTTTCCTACACCACACATATTTGTTCTAAATGCTATTGGAATCCGTATTGTTACACAAAGATTATCATTGTTTTATTAGCTAAATATATTAGATTTAAGCTAAAAAAGATAATATTATAATAACGTGAAAGCTGCAATGCAGATAGAATAATGGCATCACATAGGACTCAAGATCTAAAACCAAGCTTTAACTATTAGAAAAAGATGGGACCCATCTTAATCTGATACCTCAATATCTAAAATAAGCCAGACTCAAGCATTTGAACTAAGATTATGAAAGCTTAAAAATACCTTCACATTTAATCCCTCAATATTTATATATATATAAATTAACAGCATAAATCATCCGATTTATGACGAAAATATATTTTAAATCAATGAAATGATATTAAGAAATGTAAATATATTAAATTAATATATTCTATTAATTGAAGGTGTTTAGCTTTCACGTTATTATAATATTATCTGTTTAAACTAAATTTAATATTTTACATTTATTAATATCATTTCATTAGATTTAAAAATATTGCTTCGTTGTAATTTGGATGATTTTCATATTGTTAATATATACTATAATATTTAGTGGATTAAATGTGAAGGTATTTAAGTTTCCTCTTCGTTCAAAATGCTTTAGTCTGGCTTATTCACATCATAATTGAGGCGTAGATTAGATCGATTGCATCCTATCTTTTTTAGTTCTTGCCTGTGTTTTAAATTTAGAGTCCCATGTGATGCCATTATTCCATCTGTTGGCTATGCGTAAGCATTTTTTAAGCATTATCTGTTTGAAGATCTTTGGCTTTCGCGTTATTGTTATTAACTTAAGTAAATTGTTATTCATTGATTGATATTTATTTTACTTAGTTTATTATTTCGACTGTTTTAATGCCAACACTAAATTCATGGGTATTAGTTAATTCAATTGTTCTTCCTTTGTTGATATTTTTTATTCTTTGTAATCGGTAATGAATAATTGGTCTACTGACTAAGAACTAAAGATGCAATCATCATCATCATCATCATCATCCATTATCAATCCACTGCAGGATGAAGGTCTCTCCAAGTTTAATCCATCTTCTCCGATCTTTAGCTTCTCTTCTCCACATCACCCCTACACATTTTCTTATTTCATCCATCCATCTTTCACATGTGGTCTCCTTCTGGGTCTTTTACAATCTCTTGGAATCCAGTTTAAAATTTCAATTGTCCATCTATTATCATCTCTTCTAGCAATATGTCCAGCCCAACTCCACTTCAATCTTTTAATTTTTTCAATGAGGTCAGTAACACCTGTTTGTTCTCTTACCCATACATTGCAGTTTTCGATCTCTTCTTGTTACTCCCAACATACATCTCTCCATACTTCTTTGAGTGGTCTGAAGTCTCTGTATTGATCTTCTATTAAGTGTCCAAGTCTCAGATCCATAAGTAAGAACTGGTAAAACACATTTGTTAAAAACCATTTCTTTTCAAACACATAGGCATATTTCCTTTTAATATCAAGTTATTTCTACCAAAAGCACTCCAACCAAGTTTAATTCTATGATTAATTTCCTCTATTATGTTTCCATCTGTATTAATAATCTGACCAAGGTATTTGTAACTCTTAACTTCTTCTAATTCATCATAATCAATCTTTATTTTCATATTTTGAGCAAATCGATTAAACATTACTTTAGTCTTTTTAACATTTATCATTAGTCCTACTTTTCCTACTTTCATCTGATAACTCCTCTGCAACATTTCCTGCAGCTCTGAAGCATTATTTGCAAAAACAACTACATCATCTGACGAAATCTAAATGACTTAAATAATCTCCATTTACTTTCACTCCTTTAGTTTCCCATTTTAATCCACAAAATACTTCTTGCAGCACTGCTGTAAAAAGTTTTGGAGATATGGAGTCACCTTGTCTTACACCTTTCTCAATGTTGACTTTCCCAGTATCATTATGTAATCTAATTGTTGCTGTTGCATTTTTATAAATATTCTTTAAAATATGACAATATCCTGGATCTATACCTTGATGATCCAATGCTTTAATCACTGAAGAAATGTTTATAGAATCAAATGCCTTTTCATAATCTACAAATCCAAAACATAATGACAACTCATATTCATTTGTCCTTTCTATAACTTCTCTCAATACTTGAATATGATCTACTGTACTAAAACCACTTTTAAATCCAGCTTGTTCTCTTGGTTGGTGAAAATCCAAGGTTCTCTGTAGACGAGTTGTAATTATCTTGGTAAAAATTTTATATAAAACTGATAAAAGGCTGATAGGTCTGTAATTTCTAATATCTTCTTTATCACCTTTTTTAAATATTAATATTATTACTGCATTCTTCCAATCATCCGGTACATCTTTATCATTTAGACATTTGGTATATAACTTTGCTAATATTTTTTCTGTTTCTTCACCTGCTTCTTTTAATATATCAATTATAATTCCATCATTACCTGGAGCCTTTCCTTTCTTCATACATTTAATTGCATTTCTCACTTCTTCATTTAAAATTCTGGGCAATTCGGAAGATGTAATAGATATAGGAGGTACTTGTTCTTTATTACTATATAATTCTTGATAAAAATCTTCTACCAATTTCATAATGTCATCCCTCTTTTTAGTAATAATTCCATCTTTTTTCCTTATTGCAGATATAAATTTCCTACCAATACCAAAATGTTGTTTTACATTCTTAAGACTTTTATTTTCTTCTACAGCTTTTCTTGCTAGTTCACAGTTATACTTTCTTATATCATTTTCAACTCTTTTCCACACCATTTTACAAAATTCGAGATATTCAATTCTTTTTAATGCATCATTCTTGCATATCTTCATATTCCTTCTTTTCTTCATAAGTTCTCTAGTCTCAGTAGAAATTTTATTAGTCAATTGCTGCTTTTTTCTACCAGCTATCTTTGTTGCAGTTTTTAAAAGTGTATCAGTTATTTTCATATTAATTTCATTCAAATCTGAATCATGTTCAAAATCTACTAATACTTGAAACCGATTTGTAAGTTCTAATTTAAATTCATTAGAATGTTTCTGAAGATTAGGAATATCAACTGTAAATATTAGTTTTTCTTAATAATTTTTGTCTCTCTAGTTTTACATTAACATGTATCTTACCCCTTACTAATCGATGATCACTTCCTGTGTTAAATTTATTAAGAACATTACAATCTTGAAATATGTATTTTCCTGTTAGTCAAAATATAATCCAATTCTGCTGTACCTTCATTTGGATGCTTCCATGTCCATTTCCTTCTAACATTTTTCTCAAAAAAAGAATTCATAATATAAAGTTTTTCCTTCTCTGCAAACTCCACAAGTCTATGTCCTCTCTCATTTCTATTACCATAACCAAAATTACCTACAACACTTTCATCTTTCATTTGTTTACCAATTCTAGCATTAAAATCTCCCATAACAATTTTAAAATGTTGTTTACTCTGATCAAAAGCCTTTTGTACATCCATATAAAAATCTTCTACTACTTCATCACTGTGAGAACTTGTTGGGGCATAAACCTGAATTATCTGCATTTGATATCTGCTATTAAGTTGTATAACTAATCTTGCCACTCTGTCTGATACACCATCAATCTCCACAATATTGTTCTTCCACTTTTTTATTTATAATGAATCCTACTCCACTTGTATTTCCAATATTTGTGCCTTTATAATAGAGCATATGTCCACTTTTTAAATCAATTGTCTCTTCACCTTTTCTTCTAACTTCACAAAGTCCAATAATATCCCATTTAATATAAGAGAGTTCTTCTTCTAATTCTTGCAATCTTCCTTCACTTGAAAGTGATCTGTAGTTGTAAGTACCTAAATAAAAAGTCGTCATCAAATGGCAGCCTGGGTCCGCCAATCCAGGGTGATTCTTAGCACCCTCCGCCTTTGGCCACCAACTGCTGCCTTGGTTGGTGACTTTACAGCCTCCTGGGATTAAGGAGCCATGCTTTATTTTTGTCTGTCATAATTGATATATATATGGAAAAATCTTTATCATTTACACAAACATTCATTCTGCCTTATCAGGCACTGAGAAGAAAGACCATGGTGTTTCTTGATCTTAAACTCAGAGGTAAAAAGCCAATAAACTCACCACGCTGGCTAATGCGTGTTGGTGAGCAGCCCATCCATGTTCGTATACTATATGAATAATCACATAGTAATAACAGCTGCAACGACAGAACGTATGGAGTGGACATTAGGAATTTGCCCTGCTCGGTTCCTTTAAGGCCTCCAAGAGGAATCAAAGGGTCTCCTTTCAGTTAATAGCAAACTCCTTTCTCAGCCAAAAAAAGATAAAGATCTCTAGTACATTATCTTTATTCGATTACAAATGGTGTTCAACTTTAATTATATTGTACATTCAGTTAAATATGATCAATGATTGGCCTATATTTCATTCAGATTATATTAAAGTTATTATTTCGTTGTCATCATTTTATTTATTATTACAAATGGTTTAAAATACGTGAGGCATTAAAGAGCATACCTCATTTTATTCTATTGCACTATATATGTTTATAAAATGTTATTTTTTATGAAAATGAAATTTGATTTAAATAAATAAAATATTCAGTTTTTAATTAAAACCTGCCCAATTAAAATATAAATGCAAATATTAATTTTCGAGCTTTCTTTTAATAAAACAAAGAGTGGAATCATGTAGTATAAAATATATATTTATGTAAATAAAATAGTTTTGTAAGTCAAAAAAAATTAAATCATTAAAGTAAAATAAAAATATTTACCTTTACAAATTTTTAAAAAAGTTATTTCAAACGCCAATTTAATGATGCAAATAATCAAATTTTCCTGTAAACTTTTTTATTTTCAAAGTATGATGTTGACAAATCAAGAAAGCTTAAGATATTTTAATAAAAATAATGTCAGTATGATAAAAATATATATATTTTGATAGATATTTTAAAAATAGCAATCTGACATTTCGGTATTTATTTATTTGAATAATATTTAAAATATAAATAATTCGTTCATACTGCATATTAATATCTAATAAACAAACCAAACCCGAGTAATCAATGGAC